>BSBK01008208.1:0-78214 GCA_027943335.1 Chamaecyparis obtusa
CTTTGATTGTGTGATGAATATTCCATCATTCTACTGAATAACCTGCAAACCTAGAAAGAATTTAATCTCTCCAAACATAGACATTTCAAATTCTTTGCGCATCTCATCAGGAAATGATTTATAGATATGATCTTGTCCTCCAAAAATAATATCATCCATAAATATTTCAGCAATCAAGATAGTATCATTAGTATCTCCTTTCATATATAGATTGTAGTTCTCATTAGTTCCAACAAAACCAATACTTAACAAATAAGTATGCAACCTTTCATACTAGGCTCTATGTGCTTTCTTTAAACCATATAAAGCTTTGTGTATTCTACATACCATATCTTTCTTATCTAGATCAACAAACCCTTCTGGTTGTTCTATGTAGACCTCCTCTTCTAGTATCCCATTCAAAAATGCAAACTTAACATCCATTTGATAAAGTTTAAACTTCTTATGTGCTGCATATGCAAGTAACATTATGCCTCCTTCTTGTCTAGCAATAGGTGCAAAAGTCTCACCATAATCTATGCCTTCCTCCTATGCATAACCCTTGCATACAATTCTAGCTTTATTTCTTGTAACCTCTCCATTTTCATTCAGCTTGTTTCTGACAATCCATTTAGTATTGATAACATTCTTATCTTTAGGCCTAGGTACTAAAGTCCATGTCTTTTTTTTATCTATCTATTCTATCTCTTCATTCATTGCATTTACCCATTCTTCATTCTCTAATGCAACCTTAACATTTTTTGGTTCAAAATCACAAACTAAGCATGTACCTTGTCTCAACTTACTTCTTGTCATCATGCTTGCTTTCTTGTCACTAATGATTTGGTGCTAAGGATGATCTCTTATGACAAATCTAGCCATTACTTGATCTCTTCTTTGTTGTTCATCCTGTTTAGGTTCATGTGCTTTCTCGGTACGTCCTTCCTGATCGTTGGTTTCTCTTTGTTGTTCCTCGGTGTTGTTTTCCTGATGACTGATTGTCACAGTCTACAGTTTTGGTAGGTACTCTGGTTGTTCAATGTAACTTAATCTACCATATTCTTCTAGCTCCCTAGTGCTTTCTTCACTATTCTTATTATCAAATTCATCAACTCTGACATTAGTACTTTCAATCATTTTATTAGTAACTTTTTCAGACACTTATAGGCTTTTCTTTTAGTGGAATATCCAAGAACTATCCCTTTATCCCCTTTAGAGTCAAACTTTCCATTTCTTTCATCTTTCAAAATAAAACATTTGCTACCAAAAAATTTGAAGTAACTTACAGTTAGTTTGTGACCAAACCATAGCTCGTAGGGTGTTTTGTTTGTGTCCTTCTTCAATTGTACTCGATTTAGCACATAGACAGTTGTGCTAACTGCTTCTCTCCAGTATGTCTGAGCAACATTCTTTTGCAATATTAGTGTCCTTACGCAATCAACAATTGATCTACTCCTCCTTTCAGCAATCCCATTCTATTGAGGTGTTCTCAGTGCAGAAACCTATTTTTTATACCATGCTCATTACAATAGTTAGTAAATTCATCAGAAATAAATTCACCACCTCTGTTAGATCTCAAGCATTTTAGTTCCTTCCCGGTTTCTTTCTCTACCTTTTCTTTATACCATTTAAACATCTTAAATGCCTCTGATTTCTCCTTTAAAAACATCACAATCATTAATCTAGTGTAATCATCAACAAACAGAATGAAGTATCTATCTCCATAGTATCTTTTTGTTCTCATGGGACCACATATGTTGGTGTGAACTAGCTCCAAAATTATCTTTGTTGAAAAATCTTTACTCTTAAAACTAGATTTTGTCATTTTACCTTTTTAATATTCATGAAACATAACATGATCTGGCTTTGCTAGGCTAGGCAGACCTCTAACCTTTTTCTTTCTACTAATTTTAATCATGTTATCAAAGTTTACATGACATAACCTTTTATGCCACAACCATGCATCCTCATTTTGCATTATTACACAAGAAGACTTATCATTATCAAGATAAAACAAGTTACCTTTTATTTGTGCTCCTGTTCCAACAAGTTTTCCTCCATCATCAAATATCTTAACCTTTTTTCTCTCAAAAGCTACTCGGTGACCTGAGTTGTTAAGTTGTGCCACACTTAGAAAATTGTAATTTAGTCCTTCTACCCAATAAGCATTATCACATTTGATTTTGTCATTTATCAGTAAAAATCCCTTTCATCTAACCATAGATGGTATATCATTACCCATTTTTATAGATCCTCCATTATATTGCTCAAGATGATCAATTTTTTCTTCATCACCAGTCATGTGATGGGTACAACCACTATCAATGATCCATGTATCATTTTTATTAACCTTAGAAATTAGTGTTGTCTCTAAATGTACTTTTATTCTTCCTAAGAATCATCCTTCATAGCAACAAATACTACTTATACATCATCATCTAAATCAGTATCAATATCATTCTCTTCAGCAATGTAACATACCTTTTTACCTTTCTCATTGTTGTCTTGGTTATCTTTGTTGTAGTATCAATAACTTCTATTGTTTCTCCTCTCATAGCTTCCTTCACCAGATCGATCTTTGTTTCTAGTATCTTCTTTCATGTTCGAGTATCTAGTAGTAATATGACAAACTTCTTTGCCGTTAAAAGATGCTAAAGGTAATTTACCCCTATATCTACCTTTACCTTTAGGTAACCTCCTGGACATAAGAGGTTCAAGCTCATCAAGCTCATCATCAGTATTACTATTATTATCATCATTATTTCTTCTACTACTAGACTTATCGATCCTCAGAGAAGTCATGAAAGCAGTCTCAATAGGTGGTACAACACTATTATCATAGTTGTTTAGTTCAAAAGTTGTTAGTTTACCAATCAGATTATCAAGAGTGAGAGTGTTGCTAGGTGTAGACCTCATTTCATGTATTGCAGATATTCTAATTGCATAAATAGGAAATAAGGTTATAATAATTTTTCTTACCACTGTATCTTCTTCAATGACACCCTAAGATCCTTTGATAGCATTGACTAGCTCCTTTATTCAATTTGTATACTGCACTAAGTTTTCTCCTTCTTTCATTTTCATATCATCGAATCTTCCTCTTAAACTTTCATCTCTGGCTCTCTTGACATTATCATCACCACTTTAAACTTGAGAAAGTTTATCCCACATTTCCTTTGAGGTAACACAATCTATGACATCTTTAAATTTGGCATCTGATAGAGTAGAAACAATCTCCATCATAGTAACATTATGCTCATGTCTATCTCTTAACTGATCAAGAGTCAAAGGTCTTGTAGGTAGTGCTAAGTATCCATTATCCAATAGGTTGAGGGAAGAATTCCCAATCCTAGATATATGTAGTCTCATTCTACTTTTCCATATTGTAAAGTTGTCCTTATTTAGCTTTGGCACTTCCCTCTTATACATTTTGTGATCTTTGTGCTGAAGTCCTTAAAAATCTGTTCCAAGCAACCAATATGCTTTGATACCAATTGTTAGAATAACTGAGAGGGGGAAGAATCAGTTATCCATAGTCCCAAATACAAAATGTATATTACAAAACAAATTTAGCTAACTCTGTAGCTTGGTAAACATAAAATACTAATCTATCTATGCTTTTACCGATTACCAGTTAATTGCTCATAGAGATTACCAACCAAATTAAATATGCAATATGAAAGTATGATATCCAAACAATCACCACATAAAGACATAACACAAGAGATTTAACATGGAAACCCTGCAAAGGGAAAAACCACCTGGGACCGGTAACCCAAAAAAATTTCACTCTTCTGAAGTGAGTTCGGTGAAGAGCCAACCCTGTTAAAGGTTACAAAACACACTATAAGGTGTGACCTGTTAGAAATAGGAAATACTGAGATGGGGGGTGAATCAGTATTTCAAAAACTTTTTCTTTTGCCCACTTATGGATATAACAGATTACTTTAGTGCATACAAAGATTATCAAGCTGATTAACAAACATAGCAGTAAATAGAAAGAACTCATAACACATGATATGTTCTCGAGGAAACCATGGCCAAGGGAAAACCCTGGTGGGGATGGTACCCATAAAGATCACTAATCAAAAGTATCTTGTTAGGGATATTGGACCCTGTTAAGAGTCAATTTACAATATATAGTAGATCTGTCCTGGTTAAAGGACTTTAGGGCTTGTTAGAAGCCTTAACCTGCTAGGAGTTAGATTACAAAACCTGATCACCAGCTGAGCTCACTACCCAAACAGGTAATAAAAAATGTTTCTGACTATAGTATGGTACTACTTACAACTTTACATCAATATCCTTTGTTGCTATCACAATATACAACTATCGCAAGTTATCCTTTTCTTTCTTTTTACACATCACACACTTTCATTACATTTCAAGTATGTCTAATATATGAGTTATTAGAGCTAATAAATTTATATGGTCAGCTTCCAAAATATTTATCCAAGAGTAAACATCTAGGATGTCATCCCTTCATAATGTTAAGTCATTATTTTGACAAGAAAAAAATAATCCCTTAACTCTTTCGCTAATACTGTCTCCAAAACTGTTCTATCTGCAAAAACTATCTTCGGTAAACTTCTAATAACTTCATCTGTACTACTCCAAACTTTATGCGCACTGAGATGGGGTATCCTCATACTTTGTAGAAGCTTCAGTTAACTACAAAAACAAAAATATTTCTCCAGTGGACGTCACCAACTAAATCTTCATCAAGTGCTCTGTCAGGATCACTGTATCCATACTTAGACAATTTCTTCCTTCAACTTGCCATACTTGCATTCCAGATTCTGTGCTCTCAATAGAGATCATATGTTTCCATAATGACAACATCTATGCATCCACATTAGCCAAATTTACAACATGACCTTGTTAGAGGATTTAACACTAATAGTTATCATCCAACTAGCATTCACTATGGGGTTGACATGATAACAATGTAGATTCTATGAATGACATAATAAGACTTTCAAGTCCATTTGGTTATGAGACTTTATTTGATTACAATGGTTAAATTGTAATAGAAAATGATCTAATTATAATGCATCTTGATTTGTAGATATTCAGATCTATACTAAGCCCATAAAATCCTCTGATCAATATTTCATATTCAGTTCGTCAACATTGAATAACTTACTATCCCTCGGTAATGATTTCTGACACTCGATACTGTTCTATAGCTCAGTTCTTCTTCAAGTAGTATGATCAGGCATGCATGAAGCTTGTTTACACCATATCTCTGTAGTCTCCTTCTTCTGGCATAAGTTTCACTGTGAAACCCTAGTCTCTTAAATAGACAAGTAAACCATTTTCTTTTCATCCATCAGATTTTGTTACTTAATCTCCTTCGTTGATTTTTCTACTTAAACCTTCCTTAGCTGATGTGTCAGTAACATGTTCTATTTCCATCCTTTGGATCTTCCTTGAATTTTATTAGTCATAGTTCTTACAACAAACTTTATCTTTCCACCTCATAATCATACACTTTACAGCTCATCAATTTTTGTCGGCTAAACTACTCATTTAGTTCTTTTGTCCATACTCAGTTAATCAAAGAAATGCGTCGGTGAACACAAGCTCAGTTGATACTATCACTCGGTATACACTACACTGGCTCAGTGTATACTGGAATGATTCATTAATCGACCATAGTGCTTTGAAACATTTTTCTTCTATCTTCATAACAGATTAATGCAACATAATCAAGTCAACAATATGAAGTCATAGACTCATCAATAAGTTACCAAGAGTATTCCTTATCCTCATTTGTCATATCCATCTTCCTCTATGTAGATAGCTTGGTTCTTCATCTTTTCTCCTCCTTTACAAATGTTTAGATATTTGCAACTACCATGATAAGTACTATCAAGACTAGTTGACATCAATGACAACATAATGATTGATTCAATTATCCTACATAACAATTTAGTGCTCGGTGATCTCTAATCACTTGTAGTTTTTCAATCAGGTTCTCAATTAGTTGTAGTTCATCGCTTTCATGGCCTTAACACATTCCTATTCCATAATGCCTCTCTTATATATTTAGGTTTATTTTTCAAAAATTAGAGAGGTACTTTCTCTAATCGTAGTTCTAGTCTGAACATCATCATTCTTATCACCAATAATCATATCTATAGAATGATTCAACTTTACATCCTTGGTATCACTGGTTCGGGTCTAGGAGCCTCCTCTATTGATTGAACTGGTTCATCCTCATTGTTATGATTTTTAACTTCTTTCTCCAGTACTTGAACCATCATTCTTCTCTGAGAATTCATCAATCTTCACATTTGCACTTTCTATCAACTTGTTGGTTCTATTGCTTAGACACTTGTATGCTTTTCTTTTTCTAGAATATCCTAGGAATATTCCTTCATCACACTTAGGATCAAATTTCTCTATATAGTCATCTCTATTTATGTAGCATATACTCCCAAAAACTTTGAATTATTTCACACTAGGTGTTTGACCATGCCATAACTCATAACTCATAATGTATTATTTAAATGGAATACATTACCTTTAGTCTTCATACTGGTAGTAATCAGATCACTAGATCTCCCAAGTATCCTTCATACACATCCTTTGAACTCTACAAGATAACCTTTGTTATTCAATTGTGCTACACTCAAAAAATTTTACCCTAGGCCTTCTACCCAGTAAACAGTATCAATTTTTTTTTCCTATTTAGTATAATAGATCCTGTTCTTTTTACTAAGAAAGGAGAATTGTTACCAAACCTTACCACTCCACCATCACATTCTTTCAACTTACTAAAATTACACTTATCACCAATCATATGATATGTGCATCCACTATATATTACCCAATCTTCACCATGATCTATACTATAAATCAAGGATTTTTCACCATCTACAAGGGGATTTTCCTTAATAGAATCAAAGGTAAATACATCTTCTTTATTATGCTTAGATTCCTGATCACTAACCCCTTCATCAATAGTAACAAAATGAATCTTCTTACTCTTATCCTTGAATCTCTTAGGCTTTTCCTTCTTATCACCATCGCGATACCTAGTAGAAATGTGTCCAATCTTGTTACATGAGAAGCATTTAAGATATAGCTTTCCCTTGTACTTACCATTTCCTATAGGTAGCCTCCTAGAAATAAATGTTTCTAACTCATCCTATGTGTTTTCCTTAGACACTAGTTAGAATCATAATAATTAGAGTAATTTGACATAGAAGAGGATTCATAACTAACTTCCTTTCCTTTCCTTGTAGGTGAAAGAGACATAGATGCTCTAAATGAAGCTTTAACCCTTGGAACACTATTATCAAATATGCTAAGTTCAAAAGAAGTCAACTTTCTAGTCAATGCATCAACAGTGGTAGTTGCGGTTCCTAAAAAAATTAACTTCTGAATAGTAGAAAGCCTAATGGCATAAAGAGGTGACAATGTTCTCAATACTTTACTTACTACATATTCCTCTTCAATAGTTCCACTGGCACTTTTGATAGAAGAAACCACTTCTTTAATTATCTGACCATAATTCTTGAATTTTCCTTTTAGCTTGTCAACCTTATATTTTTTTACATGGTTTTCACCACCATATACTAACTTCAATTTCTCCCACAAATCATAGGAGGTTTCAAAGTATTGTATATCAACAAACTCTGCATCAAATAATGTACTTACAATGGCTTCCCTAGCTATAGTATTCTCTTCATGTTCCCTTAGCTAATCTACATTGAGAGTCTCGGTTGGTGTAATATACTTATTCCCAACATGATTCCAATATTGGTTACCCATACCTTTTAAATGAAGCTTTATTCAACCACTCCGTACTTATTAGTTGTCTATTGTGAACTTATAGTCTTCCTTCCTCATAATTCTCAAATCTTGGGCTCAAGTTGTTATGCTTCTTCTACAAACATGACCAATTCTTTGATACCAATTGTTAGTCCTAATGGTCCAAGATTAATGAGAGGGGGATGAATATATAATCTAAGGTATTTGCAAATTTCCACTTTTTTAACTCAAAATCAATATTCAAAAGTTTACCAATTGATAAGTAAATGAAACTTAATCAAATAAAAAAAAACACCATAATGCATCCAACATGTAACACAAATAATTTTCCCATGGAAAACCAAGTGGTTTAAAACCATGTGTGATATGATAATCACAAATTATGTACTCTTCTGAAGTGTGCCTTGTGAGGATCTTAACCTTGTTAGGAGTTTAAAAAGACACTAATAAGTGCCATGCAGTTAAGGGATTTAGCTCTAGTGTTGTTAGGAGCTTTACCCTATTAGGAGAAACTATGTTTGTATATTTTAAACTCAAGTTAATGAGCCACTCTGTTAAGAGATTTATAAATAAGATCTATTAGGATCTACCTAATTAAAGCAATTACAAACAAGAAACCTATTAGGTTCAAATAAAAATACCATTTAGTTACATCATTCATTCCACCTATTTTTATCACTTTTCTTTTCTTGAATAATTTCTAAGGAATCTTTTTCATTGATTTTAGTTGAGGTATAGTTCTCTCTCTAATAGGTTGGAACTCTTCCCAAAGCATATCCAAGGTTTGAAATATTTCTCTTAGTGATATAAGTATGTTCTATTTCCTCAATAATATTGGAAGAAATGAAATCACCTCTTGTGCATAACCTATTCCATCCAAGCTTGTGTCTCCTAGACTTACATCCTAAAAACTATTTACATTATCTATTGATTCTCTCTAAAGGGTGAGAGGTGGTGCAAATTTTTCATATCTCTACTAGACAGGGTTGATGATATTCTTGAAGTATTATCTATATATGAAATTTTCCTCCTTGTACATATTATTTGTAACTGCCTTGTCTAGTCTATCTTGTCAGGCTTGAAGAGCATGATGGACCTCCTCAAATGTCATCTTTCATAATCTTGGTGAAGGATACTAACTCTTTTCTTGTCCACCTTTGAAATATAAATTTGGCCTTTGTGATTCCCTAAATCATCTCTAATTAGATTTTCCAATATTCCTACATGATGACTCTTTTTATCCTTTCCAAGGTGTTGCACAATCTCTTCAATATTGTTGATTGGTTATAGCCTACAATATATTTAACCTATATTATATCTTTCAACCATGAAGGTGATGTGCATTATCCTAATCCAATACTAGACTCCTCTCAGTTTTAATATTCAATTATAATTATGGATTTATTCATTTGAGCCTTCATTTGGAGGAGGGATTTCACCATTTTCAAGATAATCCTCAACATCTATGATTACTTCCTCATTATATTTTTGAGGGGAGGATTTCCTTCCATCTTAGTTGGACTCGAAGGAGAATATCCTAAAGAGCTTCAACTAATACTATCTTCTAATTATGAGATAACTTCGTTACTTTATTCCTTTCCCTTTGATGGCATAGTATTCCCTTGCTTCAAAGTGGCAATTTATTTGGATGGAGGACAAATTTTCCTTTTATTCTTGGATTTTGGCTCCTCAATCTGTATCCCCTAATCCTTTGAGTTCTTACTTGGTGGATCTTTGATAGGACTTTTATTTTTCTTTTTGACTTTACCTTATATTCCAGTTGATTCTTAAGACTACTTAGATGACTTTTCCTCAAATTATTCTACCACTTTCATCTTCTCATATGTAAAAAGGACTCCTTTTTTACCAAGCTTTGCATCTTCCTATCTAGCAACTATTGAGTGAAAATAGAAACTAGAATCATCAATGCTTATAATTTGAAATTTTTATCATCATGCCAATTGATCACCTCCAATTATTGATTTGTAGTTTTCTTGAAATATCATCTAATGATGTTATCATCCTCCTCCAATCGATAAGGAACTTTGATTTTCTTCCATTTGTATTTTCTAATCACATCCACTATTATCCTTGAGAACATCCACTTCTCAATTAAAAAATCATCTTCCTAGTAATCTTCTATGTGTCAAATGTGGAGATATCTATTTCCATGCACTCTTTTGATATTATTCCAAGATCAAAGTTTTATCTTTCCTCATTACACTATGTTAAATATAATTCCAAATATTTCTCCATTACTTCACCTGCTACTTGTGATGGACAAGTCTCATTTCCAAATTTGAAATGAAATCCATCCCTTTTCTTATTCTTTTGATTTTTAATCTTATCATAGGAGGTCAATTTCCTTTCCACCTCCATAGTTCCCAATTTTTTTTAAGGTTATCTTGGGAGATTCCTAGGAAAACAATACTTCCCAACACTCAAATGAATGTGAGTTTTTGGTATTGGATGTACCATGACCCATTCTTATTGATCAAATTCTTAGCATCTTCTAATATTCTCATATGTGGATCCTCGTGAAGGTCTCTCACAACTCTCATGGAAAATGCATCTTTGAAAATCTTGAAGTTCCTGTTTTGGTAAAGGTGTAGTTATGGTTATCATTCATGCACTAGAAAATATCTTTTCATCACCTCATGTCTTACAAAAAATTTTAATCCATGAAATTTGAATACCATGGATAACATGTAGACTAAATAGGATATCATTTAGAATTCCTTCATGTTCTTTATCATCCTTAACTAGAGATCAAGGTTTTCACTGATTATCTTATCTCACTAGAGCATCACCTCTCATGTAGATACATTGTCCATGAAGTAGAATATATAAGCATAAAAGATAGGTCCTTGTGGCTCTACCATTGCCCTACTCGGTGTGATGATGAAATCACTATAATCTTCCTTGAAATATGATATAGTTATCTTGGAAAACTTAAAAAACTTGGAACGATGACTCCATGGTTCAACTAGAAATTCCTCACTCATCTTATTAGCACATGAATCCACTTGATCAATATAGTGTTTCAAGGATTTCTCCTTTTTGATGTAGGTTCAAACCTTATGATATGTTATGTTGGAGGTTTCTATAAATTTTTTTTTAGGAGATTCTATATTTTATTATCCTTTCCATAATGGATTGCGTTTGTTTGGGGATTGTATTGCATTGCACACTCTGGTACAAACTCAATACATTTCATGGTAGGAGGAAAATAATATTGTTGCACTATTTCATTATTGACATTTCTTCTATTTATATTATAAGGATTGTCTATATAGATTATATCTATCACTTGAAGCATGTTGAGAGGTCCTAGATTGGTATCCCCAATCTTCTTGTTCTTGGTGGTGAAACTTTTCTTAGGAATAATTTCTTGTGTGTCATTCCTCACTTTAACTTGTATATCCTTGTTTGAATTTATAGAATTGGCTCCTACCATACTTTCCCTTATTGTCACAATTTCAATATTAGTTTTTGACTTTAAACTTAAATTATTAGACTTGATTTTAGATTTTAAACTTGAATAAGAGAATTATAATTCTTTCACTTTGAAAGTATTCATCACAAGTACCTCATTAGGCCTAAGTCAATTATAATTTTACCTTAAGAATTAATAATTTATTTCCTATCATATTTCAATCATTTTTATTATGATAAAATTAGGAATAGTAACATGTTTGATATATTTGGATTAAAATCAAATTGCCTATGATTTTGATTTTCTTGACAAAATTTTTGAGCCATTGTAACTTGAAATGAAATTTCATATAAAATATATACTTAGATGATTTTTTCAATAAAAAGTATGCCTAGATTTCATTTTATTACCACCCTTTTATTTCTAATTTTATTTTTAGAAAAAAATTTGCCTTAAATACTAAAATTTTCTATATCTTGAAGCTTTCAAATGTTGACAAAGAATGTTATTATTCCCTCAATTTGTTAGCTCTCTGCCAATTAGAGAGATAAATCATTGTCTTAGGAAGATTAAATCATTTTTAATTATGGAATTTACTACTTACATCAGAGGTGGTTTTGTGCCTTTTTTATGGTAAAATGAATCATTACTACCCTTTTTATATAGGTGATTTGATATTTGAAAAGGTTGTCCTTAAATAGGACAAATTGTTCTTTGGCTAAATAAGATAGTTAATTTAATCTATATTCTCCTTCTTAAGATGACTTCTTTAGGGATTCAAAGGCAATATTTTTTTTCATCAATCATTAATCAAATTATCACCCTCTCTGTTCCTCTTTTGACTCTACTCATCCTAGGTGGAATTTTAGTAAGTTGGGGGATTATTAATCCTTGGGTGATGGAAACATTTTCCATACCTTAAGGAATTTTTAAAATTTTATTCAAACTCCAATCTTGATTTTTATGTCAATGTTCTATCCTCCTCATTTAATTCTATTTTCATTTGGGCTTGGAGGCTTGTTATATTTTTTAACCCACATGAATGCAAGGGAAAAACTCAAGAAGGCTCAAGGATTTATCTCATTATCTAAGTGGAATTTAAGTGCATGGGAGTATTATAATTCCTTGGAGGATTGTGGAATATTCCATTCTTCAAGGAATTAACTATTTTCATTTAATCAATCTCTCTCTTCATCCTTATGTTAACATATCAAGCATTTGTTGGTTTCCTTGCCCATTGTGCAAGTTTGAAGGCTTTTTTTGGTGTCTTAATCATGATTACCCCATGGTAGATATGAGGAATCTCAGAGGATAATACAATCTTGGAGGATGGTGGAATTTTTCATCCTTCGAGGAATTTATTTCATCACTTATATAAACCCAATCTGAATCCTCATGTCAATTCCTCATTTCCTCCTTTGGTTTGATTTTCATCTTCTTGTCAACATTTATCATTCCATGTCACTTCATTTTACAAGCTTGGAGGCTCACTTGATTTTTCACCCTTACCAATGCATGGAAAAGATAAATTTTTAGGGATAATTTTGAATCCTTGGATGGTGGAAGAATCTTCCACCTCCAAAGGATTTTCCTTTATCACTTTGAACTTAACTTCAATCTTTATCATCTCACCTCTCCATTTTCATTTCACACTATGCAAATTGTTTTCTCGTTCATTAATTTCATTTTTTTCAATCATGCTTCCCTTAGGTTTTAAATTCACATGTTTCATGCCAAATTGGAGGGGAAATAAATTCACTTGTCTTAATGATCTCAAGTGTTTCCTTATCTTATCAATGCTCATGGGTAGAAATCCTGCTCCTTTGAGGATTAAGAAACCTACGTAGGGAGTGGATTCTTCCCATACTTAAGGATTTTTGGCATAGCTTAACATTTTCATCTCAACAAAATTTAATTGTATACTTCCTTCACTTAATCATTATACTTCATGATTTAACTCTTTATTCACTTGTCTTTCACTATGTCATCAAAAGATGTCTCAAATTAGCAATTTTTTAGAGGGAATAAATCATGAGTATCTCAGGATTTTTGAATCCTAGGAAGGAAACATATTATGTTTCTTCCCAAGGATTCCCTCTTTCTTTCCCATACTCAATAAATCACTCCAACTTTCATTACATCAAACTTGATGCACGTATATCCTTTTTTGGGGTGATTAGAGGATTATTTCTCCTTTGATTTGCATTCCAAATTTCCTTTAAGTCTTGGTGATCAGATTGGGGGAAGAATTATGAATACTAGGTATGGAGAAGATTCCTTCCCTACCTAAGTATTTTGACATTGTATCACAACTTCCTCTCTTGCACATATTTTATACCCTTTCACCTTATTTCAATTCTCACTACCTCCATAATTTGGTTTCAAGGTGAGTTTGCATTCAATCTAATCATATTTTGGTTTGATTAAATTTTATTTGATGCTCTGATTTACATATTTTCATATTCTAGTTTCACTTTTCTATTTGATATCTAACCCTTAAACTCTGCCAGACTTATATATTATGACCTTAAGGCTTGCAGTTATAGGTGAGTTTCAGGGGTAGATTGGGATTACAAGTGATGGGAGACATCAAAATTTTAGGGTAAAAAATGATTTTAAATATTAGAGGGTAGGTGGATTCTTCCATGCCCTAAGCATTAAATTTTGTGTTGTTTGTTGTCCACACTTAACTCATTTTATGCTTCTCCCAAGCCTTCTAAAGCCTATCAAAGTGAAATTTCAAAGAAATTGACTTATCTATTGGTTAACTTTATCTATTTCTAGACATGAAAAATGAAATCTTCAATCATCCACCCCCATCATGCTCTCACTCAACTACCTCCTATGCCTAGGAAGAATTCCTTGTCTAGCCCAAGGACTTGAATGATTTTAAATTACCTCTCATTTCCCCAAATTTACTAAACTCTCCTCACTGACCAAAATATTTCCAAACTAACTCGCCACATGTAAGAAAATAAGACCAAAAATAAAAAAATAAGGGATCCCTATTTGAAAAAGGGTAATGGTGTGAAAACCTCTTCAGGTGAAAGCATCTCATCTAGTGAAAATTCTCATTTTTTCATTTCTTTATACCCCTAAATGAAGAGTTATATGTCTATATTTAATTATCATTGTGAATAAAACAATTCACTTTTATTCACATCACATTGGGTATACAAAATAATTATACACTTTGAACAAATCATTTTCTTCTTAAATAGAGATATATGCGTTAATACCATCACTTTTGATTATGCAAAAGTTTTCTTCTCTAAAAAATTATCTTTGCCATAATGGTTTCCACATTAATCCTCATATTTTCCACTATATTTGTTGCCCCCATAAATTCTCTACAATTTTTTATGCTCCAACATCTTCTTACCATTATTTTAATTGTTCATCTTGTATCAATCAACAAAACACATCATAATCACCACAAACTAAAAGACACTAGATTAAAAGACAGACGAAGACAAATGAAAAGAACCAAAGAAACTAAATTTTATCACCTTTCTTAAACACTAACATTATACCTCTATTTATAGAGGGTTTGGAAGACTCTAGAATTATTTAGAGGACCATACAAAAACCAATATGTATGTGGCAGAGAAATATCTAGAAAAATAAACACAACAGAGATAATTACTAGAATGGATAGAATTTGATGATGGATGTGGGAAGCTTATGTTTTTAATGCAGTGATTGAAAATGGTGGGTAGTGGTTGGTGGAGAAATTACCACATGCCAAAACTCCCCCTTAATATCTACCACTAACAAATGCAATATCAATAATTCCCATTTTTATTTGTAGATATTCAAAGTTGTTCTTTGGTAACGCCTTAGTGAAAATGTCTACCAATTGATCTTTATATTTGCAAAACTCAGGGTATATTTTTCCATTGTTAACCAAATCTTGGATGAAGTGGTACCTCATATCAATATGCTTTCTCCTCTTCTGAAATACATGATTCTTTGATAATGAAATTGCAGAATTTTTATCATAGAGGATTGGTACTGGTTCCTCTTGGTTATACAATAGATCTGACAAAATTTGATGCATCCAATCTGCTTGACATGTTGTGGAAGTGGCAGCTACATATTCTTGTCTGGCTATTGAAATTGTTAGTATAGGTTTCTTTTTTTATTTCTATGACATAACTCTTAATCCAAGATGACAGACATAACTAGAAGTGCTCTTCTTGTCATCTATATTGTTGAGAAAATGGTGTTGTACACCTTGCATAATAATGTTTATTATTGTATTATTTCATTTTATTAATAAAATGTTACACCTAGATGGACATGCAATATGTAGGCATTCCTCTGGTATATTATTTGTGAGTTGTATTGTAACATTGTGATATTATTTGATCTAATTATTTAATATTGGGGACATAAGGTAAATAAAGTATCCAATATTAAATGTGGGTCAATAGGGTTTGGTAGCACATGGTTTATGTAATACCACTTGGTGGTTTCGTGGGAGCTTGTTTCTATAAAATAAACCACAAGGGTATCTGTTGAGGTAAGATAGGTCATACATGTTAGCCAAAGGTAGCATTTGTGAAGGTTAGAAGCATGGCATGAGATGTGTGGATTCATGCTTGTTCACATGGATTGCTTGGTTGTGGCTATGGATTTGAAGGCTTCCATGGTTGTATTGCTGGAAACTGCAATTGAAACAATTATTGTATTGTCATTGATGTCAAACCTTAACTGGTAAGACTATTGCTACTTAGGAAAGTACTATATCTATGGTGAGAAGGGAATGAAAGGTTGGTAACAATAGCACCTAAGGAAAGGTTGAGTTATCTTGATACTACAAAGTGTATTTGATTATGTTGCACAATGATGAGACAATGTATTGTTTATCTTAGTAAGATTGAAGACTAAACTGGTAGGCTTAACCGAGCAAAAATGAAGAAATCATGTTTAAGTTGAGTTATGACAAAGTCAACCGAGTTAGTGGATGCCGAGCAAAAACCTAGGGTCGACCGAGTATTAGTAAATTGCCGAGGAAGATAGTATTTTCCAAGGAAATAGTTTTAGTAGTGACCAAGCATTTTACATGGAGACCGAGTGGATGATCACAGTATTGACCGAGCATCAACAATTTTATATTTGAAGAGAATTCAGATTTGGAGCCGACATTGTTGAATTCTTGGATTATGTAAAACGTGTTGACTTTATTTATTGATTGTATGGAAGTATTTAATGCTTTGTAAAATGTTTTATTGTAAATCTTTTTGAGATTTGAGATGATTCTAGAAGAGGAGATGAAGAACATGAAGTGGGTAGATTCAATGTATTTGACCTAACCCTAAGATCTACGAAGGAGATTAAGCAGCAAAAGAAAAGTTAACCTAACAGAGGAAAGTATTAAGGGAACCAAAGCATTAGGTATGTGTATGCATGGGTGAAGTAGATGCTG
The DNA here is from genome assembly GCA_027943335.1 of Chamaecyparis obtusa. Taxonomy (NCBI): domain Eukaryota; kingdom Viridiplantae; phylum Streptophyta; class Pinopsida; order Cupressales; family Cupressaceae; genus Chamaecyparis; species Chamaecyparis obtusa. Next base: position 16,629 of record BSBK01008208.1, read on the forward strand.
GAAGAATAGTAAAGTTTTATTGACTGTATAAGCGAAAAGGCTGAAGGAAAAGTGTGGTGATTTTTTGAAGCAAAGTTCCAAGCAGATCAGAAAAAAAAGATGGCAAAGTTTCAAAGTCAGTAAACCAGTATTTGTGTATTGAATTGGATCTGATATTTGCAGACTGAGTTATATGTCTTTAGATCAATACTACTGCTACTTTCTAACCATTGCAACAGTCAAAATCCTTTTAATAGAGGTTGACCTAACAGTCATATGTTCAATCCTTTGAACAAGGTTGCATTCTAATGGAGTGTATATAAGTCCTTTGACCAAGCTCACTTTTAACAGGGTGATTGAAATCCTCTAACCGGGTCACACTTGACAATGTGTATTGTAACCTTTGACAGGGTTGGCTTTTTACCGAGCTCACTTCACAAGAGTGAAAATAATACTAGCATGTTACAAAGTGGTTTTTCCCATATTGGGTTTCCACTATAAATCCTGGTGTCAATACTTGTGTGAATGTTTTGGTTTGAACATTTCTATGTTTTACAAGTTAGTTATAGCTGGGTAGTGGACTGCTGAGTTATATGTTTCTATTATTGAATCAGTGATGACCGAGTTTGTTTTGGTTGCTTGATCTAATTTAAAGAAAATTTATTAAATTTATTTTATACATCAGGACCTGAGAACAACTGATTCACCCCCCCTCTCTGTTGTTCTAAATCATATTAACAATTGGTATCAGAGTTGTGTTGCTTATTGGTGTTTATAGAAAACAAGTTTAAAGGGACTTGAAGCAAATGATCAAGATGTATAAGAAGGAGGTACTAAAGATGAATAAGGAAAACTTCCCTACATGGAAAATATTGATGAAGCTGCATCTAGCTAGTATTGGTGATTCTGGAAAGTACTACATTAAGCATGACTATGTCACACTTGTTGCACCTTTGACTACTGAGGAAATGAGAGCTAAGCAAGAACATAATTAGGCAATGCTGGAAATTGCATCTGCCCTAAGCTATCTAGAATTTGAGGACATTAAAGACTACACAACTACTAAAGATACATGGGACACTCTTGCAACGATCTATGGTGGTGATCTATATGTACTGAAAGCTAAAGCTGAGAATCTCAGAGGTAAGTTTGATGAAATGAGAATGAATGAAGATGAAAACATTGCACAATATTGTGGTAGAATAAAAGAAGTTGTGAATGCTATTAGAGGAGAAAATGGGATTATTGATGATGAGACCATAATTGGAAAAGTGTTAAGAACTTTGCATCCTATATATGCTATTAAGATCTCAGCTATTCAGGAATCTAGATGTAACTCTACAAATGTGCTTACTTTGGAAGGTTTGATTGGCAAGCCGATTGCTTTTGAACTATCTAACTATCATAATTTCACTATTGGTAGTATTGGAAATGTTGAAACTACTTTTAAGTCACAGTTAGTTCTGAATATGCCGAAGAAGGAAAAATAAAGATGCATCAGTGAAAGTGAAAGTGAAAGTGAAGATGACCGTGAAATTTTTGATGAAGATCTTGAAGATCTAGAAGCTCTTATGGCTAGAAGACTAAGAAGAGGAAAAGGAAAATACAAAGGTAAACTCCCTATGATATGTTTTGCATGTAATAAGGTCGGTCATATAGCTACTAGATGTCCTGACAGGAAGGATAAAGATGAAGAAAGAAATAGCAGACACAAAGACATAAGAGATGACAAAGGCTACCGAAGGTACAAAGACTAAAAAGGAAAAGGTAAGAAATCCTGTTTCATTGCTGAAGAAGAGACTAACACTGATAGTGATGATTTTGAAATTGAGGTAGTCTATGTTGCAATGAAAGATGAATCTGATGAGGATGAGAAAACTACAGTGATTTTCTATGTGAACAAGAATGATAAATGGATTATTGATAGTGGTTGTTCACATCACATGACTGGTGAAAAAATTAAGTTTGAGACCCTACATCATTAGAAAGGTAAAAGTGTAACTTTTGGTAATGATGCACCATGTCCTGTTAGAGGAAAAGGATTGATTAAACTAACTGATAAGATCTCTTATGAAAATTCTTATTGGGTTGAAGGATTGAATTATAATTTTTTAAGTGTTTCTTAGCTCAACAAAACTGATTACCGAGTGGAATTTCATCACAAGAAAGCTAAGATATTTGATGGTACTGGTGAACTGATTGGAAGTGGTGAACAGACTAGAGGTAATTTGTTCTATCTTGACATATCTGAAGAAATATGTATGTTTGCACAACTTTATGACATTTGGTTATGGCATAAGAGGCTATGTCATGTTAACTTTGACAATCTGGTAGAGATAAGTAAGAAGAAGAAAGTAAGAGGCCTATCTAGATTGAAGAAACCTGAGAATGTGATGTGCAAAGAATGTCAATTAGAAAAAATGACTATGTCAAGTTTCAAGAGCAAATCCTTTACTTCTAAACACATTTTAGATTTGGTTCATACTGACCTTTGTGGACCTATGGGTATACAAAGTTACTGTGGTGCTAGATATTTTATCTTGTTTGTTGATGATCATACCAGGATGATGCATGTAATGTTTCTAAAAGAAAAATCCGATGCTTTTCAATTTTTCAAGTGGTATTTGGTTAAGGTTGAGAAGGAGATAGGTAGGAACCTAAAATGTCTTAGATTTGACCATGGTGGAGAATTTACATCAAATGAATTTAATCTATTTTGCAATGATAGAGGAATCAAAAGACAAATGTCTGCACCTAGGACACCTCCATAGAATGGTATAGCAGAAAGAAGAAACAGATCTATTTTGGATTGTGCTAGGACACTATTGATTGAAAAGAATGTGGCACAGAAATACTAGAAAGAAGCTATAAGTACAACTATTTACACTCTTAACTAGGTACAAATCAAGAAAGGTACAAATCTGACACCCTATGAATTATGGTATGGGAATGCACCGAGTGTTAAATACTTTAGAATCTTTGGAAGAAAGTGTTACATATTGGAAGACAATAGGAATGGAAAGTTTGATGCTAAGAGTGATGAAGGCATATTCCTAGGCTACTCCACAAAAAGTAAAGCTTATAAGTGTTTGAACTCTAACACTAACAAAATTGTGGAAAGTGTGAATGTAAAAATTGATGAGTATGCAATAAGAAATGAGGCTGATAGCAAAACAGAACCAGAAGATTACAAATCTTTTGTGTACATTCAGGAAATAGAAGAGGCAGGTAATAGACCTACACCTGATGCCGAGTCTCGGGCAAGCAATGCTAAGCGATAGACAAATGATGCCGAGCATCAAGAAAATAGTGCCGAGAGAGAGCAAGAACATGCCGAGCTACAAGATAATGCTGTTGAGGTTCAGGAAGAGGTTGCCGAGCATTCAGAAGCTAAATCTGACAATTTTGTTGGGGAACCTAATGAAATAGAAGAGAAAAATGTTGAACCTATTTTGGAAAAATATGTAAGAAGACATCACAAGCTTGAATAGATAATTGGAGATAGAGACACTAGAATTCAGACCAGAAGCAAGACAAAAGATCCAACATGCTTACTATATGAATTTGAACCTAAGACAACTAAAGAGGCATTAGAAAATGAAGATTGGATACAAGCAATGAATGAAGAGATTGACCAGATTGAGAAAAATGAAACCTGGACTCTGGTGCCGAGACCTGCAGATAAGAATGTTATAGGAACAAAGTGGGTATTTCAAAACAAGCTAAATGAAAAAGGTGAGATCACTAGGAACAAAGCTAGACTAGTATGAAAAGGCTACACACAAGAAGAAGGAATAGATTATGGGGAGACATTTTCCCCTGTAGCTAGATTGGAAGGAGTAAGAACTCTTCTTGCATATGCTACTTATAAAGATTTCAAGGTCTATCAAATGGATGTCAAGTCTACATTTTTAAATGGTATACTAGAAGAAGAAGTTTACATAGAATAGCTAGAAGGTTTTATTCATCCCAACAAAAGACACATGGTATGCAAACTGAAAAAAGCTTTATATGGATTGAAACAAGCTCCCAGAGCATGGTATGAGCGGTTCAATAATTATCTGATATAGATTGGATTTTCCAGGACAAATGACACAAGCAATCTATATATGAAAGATGAAGAAGGTAGAGGTATTTTGTTAGCCAAAATTTTTGTTGATGATATTATTTTTGGTGGACAAGATGCATTATGTAAAATTTTTTCACATGAAATGCAAATTGAATTTGAGATGAGTATGTTTGGTGAGATCAAATTCTTTGTTGGTTTACAAGTATATCAGATGAAGAAAGGTATTTTTATTACATAGTCTAAGTATGTTAATGAAATACTGAAAACTTTTGGAATGGAAGATGCTAGACCAGTGGGAACTCCTATGGTTACTAGACAAAAGTTATCTAAGAATGATGATGCTGCAGAAGTTAACCAGACTTTGTATAGATCCATGATTGGAAAATTGCAGTATGCTATACATAGTAGACGAGATATTGCATTAGCTATTGGGATTGTGGAAAGATTCTCTTCCAATCCTAAGGAAACACACATAATGGCGATGAAAAGAATCATGAGATACTTGAAAGGAACTGCTGACTATGGGTTATATTACAAGAAGAATGACAAATTTGAACTTAGAGTATATATTGATGCTAATTGGGTAGGAAATGTAGATGACAGAAAGAGCACTAGTGGTGGAGCTTTCTTTCTTGATAGAGATTAGTCTCTTGGACAAGTAAGAAACAAAATTGCATTTCCCAATCTACTGTTGAAGCCAAGTATGTTGTTGCTACCATAAACTGTTCAAATTTGATATGGATAAAATAGTTGTTGATAGGCATGAAAGAAGAAATCACTAAACCTATTGTTATTTTCTATGACAACACAAGTGCTATCAATATTTCTAAGAATCCATTAATACACACAAAGATGAAGCCAATAGCAATCAAGTATCACTATTTGAGGGAATTGGTACAAGACAAGGAAGTCTGAATGGAATATGTGAATACAAAAGAACAATTGGTAGACATATTCACTAAAGCTTTACCTAAAGAAGCTCATGAGTACCTAAGAAGTCATTTAGGGGTCCTTCCCCTAACTGAGGCTTCCTAGCCAAGCTAGGAGCATTGCATCAAATATTCTACAATAGAACATTTGACACATTGATGCAGAAGATTGTCACACTTTAGGACTATCCTAGAGCTATGAAGAAGCAATGAAGATAACAAATCAGTCATAAGCAAGATGACAGAGGGAGAAACAATGTGTTGAAAAGATATATCTACATCTGTTGGATGTATGTTTGATTTGTTGCTTTGGCATTTTTGTCAAAGAGGGAGATTGAACTGAAATGATACTATAACACATGACACTGAAAGTAAGGGAGATGATGAACTGAAATGAAAGATCAGGATAGAGGGAGATCCAGATACTTCTGACGGTCACAGAAGTGAGATTTACTAATTTTGAATCAGAATGAAGCTAAGGATATTATAAATTTTCTCTGATGGTCAAATAAGTTTTTTTTTTGGATGGGTTGGTAATCCATGTGTTATTCAGGTAATATCATATGGTGTTGCCATCAATGCCAAAGAGGGAGATAGTTGGAAATTGAAATTGAAACAATTGTTGTATATTTGTCATTGATGTCAAACCTTAACAGGTAAGACTGTTGCTACTTAGGAAAGTACTATATCTATGGTTAGAAGGGAAAGAAAGGTTGTTAACAATAGCACCTAAGGAAAGGTTGAGTTATCTTGATACGACAAAGTGTATTTGATTATGTTGCACAATGATGAGACAATGTATTGTTTATCTTAGTAAGATTGAAGACTAAACTGGTAGGCTTAACCAAGCAAAAATGAAGAAATCATGTTTAAGCCAAGTTATGACAAAGTTGACCTAGTATCAGCAAATTGTCGAGGAAGACAATACTTGTTGAGGAAATAGTTTTAGTAGTGACTGAGTATTTTACATGGAGACCGAGTGGATGATCACAGTATTGACCGAGCATCAACAATTTTATATTTGAAGAGAATTCAGATTTGGAGCCGACATTGTTGAATTCTTGGATTATGTAAAACGTGTTGACTTTATTTATTGATTGTATGGAAGTATTTAATGCTTTATAAAATCTTTTATTGTAAATCTTTTTGAGATTTGAGATGATTCTAGAAGGGGAGACGAAGAACATGAAGCAGGTAGATTCAATGTATTTGACCTAACCGTAAGATCTACAAAGGAGATTAAGAGGAAAAAGAAAAGTTAACCTAACAGAGGAAAGTATTAAGGGAACCAAAACATTAGGTATGTGTATGGATGGGTGAAGTAGATGCTAGAAGAACAGTAAAGTTTTATTGACTGTATAAGCGAAAAGGCTGAAGGAAAAGTGTGGTGATTGCTTAAAGGAAAGTTTCGAGCAGATCAGAAGTAAAGATGGAAAAGTTTCAAAGTCAGTAAACTAGCATTTGTGTATGGAATTAGATCTGATATTTGCAATGTGAGTTGTATGTTTTCAGATCAATACTACTGCTACTTTCTAACCATTGTAACAGTCAAAATCCTTTTAACAGAAGTTGACCTAACAGTCATATGTTAAATCCTTTTAACAAGGTTGCATTCTAAAGGAGTGTATGTAAGTCCTTTGACCAGGCTCACTTTTAACAGGGTGATTGAAATCCTTTAATTAGGTCACAATTGACAGTGTGTATTGTAACCTTTGACAGGGTTCATTTTTCACCGAGCTCACTTTAGAAGAGTGAAAATAAAAGTAGCATGTTACAAAGTGGTTTTTCGCATATTGGGTTTCCACTATAAATCCTGGTGTCAATACTTGTGTGAATGTTTTGGTTTGAACATTTTTGTGTTTTACAAGTTAGTTACAGCTGGGTAGTGGACTGCTAAGTTATATGTTTCTATTATTGAATCAGTGATGACTGAGTTTGTTTTAGTTGCTTGATCTGATTTAAAGAAAAGTTATTGAAGCTATTTTATACATCAGGACCTGAGAACAACAGATTCACCCCCCCTCTCTGTTGTTCTAAATCATATTAACATGTATTGCAATAGTTTTTTGTTATATAATACATGGTGATGGATACTTTTGGGGGCTAGGTTTCTCCCTCATGAGGGTTTCCTAGGATATATCTTGTGTCACATTTTTGTGGGTATTTTGTCTATTCTCTTACATGTGGATTTTAAGTATTTATTTACATCAGATCTATAATGGGTTATTTTAAAATATCATATTATTGTATGTAAGTTTCCTAAAAAATGGTATCAAAGCTATTGTTGTGGTGTTGTAACCCTAGGTTGAATCCATGGGAATGCATGGAAGAATATAAGAAATGACAAGATTTATGGATTTGGTAGGTTGTTTATTGTAGATCTGAGGGTTTTGGGTTTGTTATTATGATAGGTTATTGGCAAATTTTGGGCATGAGAAATTATTGGTTAAAATGGTTTTGGATTGTTTCATTTAAATGGGGGTTTTGGAGGGGAGTTTGCATAGATGACATCTTTGGTATAAATGGACCTCGCCATTGGATCTGGGTTGGCTTTGCCCTTTTCCATGAATTTTGATATAAAATTTGCCCATATTTGATGAAGCTGAAGGAAAATGCATAAAAAATTACTTGTAGGCAGCGACAGCCGTCAATTTTTGTTTGCAATTTTTTTTTAAAATAAAAAATTCCCATTAGACATGCCAGGAGTAGTACTATAAAAAATAGTACTATTGACAATACTACCCCCAACCCCATACCTATCAGTAGTAGTACTATCGATAATAGTTGTACTGTTGGTACCACTATCCGATAGCGAGACTAGAGAGAGGGTACCTTGACTGCAGACCTGTGATAGGTGTCAGTCCCCCCACACACTACATGGGGTTCAGACCCCCCCAAAGAGGGTATTAAAAATAAATTTTAATTAAAAAAAAAAAATTCACTTTAATTTAAATAAATAAATCATGCCAAATTTTTTTAAATTTTCTTTTTTTTTAAAAATAATATTATGTTGTCTTATTATTTTATATGCCGAATATTTTGTATATGAATGTTTTTAAAGGGGGTCGGGTCAGGCTAGAAAAATAAAATATTTTTGGGCATATTGGAGAAATTTAGGACAATATTTTTGGGGGCATATTGGCCTTTTTTGGGAATTTGTTTGTTGTATTTATGGCCTACAAGCTTGATTTCTTCAAATGGGAAAAACTTGGCCATATGGAGTCAGATTTTGGACTTCAAATAGTCGAAGGAAATCTCTTGGAGAGCTCTATGCATTAGTTTAGATTTGGTACAGGTTTGACATGATTTGTTTTCTTATATATTGATCTGAACATGTTTATGGATTATTTTGACTATGGTGACATTGTAAGTTTATGACATGGTTTTTTTGGAGATTTGGATTTGATGTTATTGTATACTCAGTTTGGTCTCATGTTGCCATGGTTTTCAATTCAATTTGGATATGTATGATGCCTTTCTTGGTCTACAAGTTGTACATTTTTCTAAGTAGTCTATACTTATAGGTTGCATTTATGGCCTAGATATGGGTTGTCTATGTAACAAGTAGTGGTTTCTGTTGCACCAAAAGATCGACCTGTTAATGCCCAATACAACCACTAGAATTATAGAAGACACCAGAGGCTATTAAACCATGTCATGAATCCCGAGGGGACCACTGACCATTTTGCCAACAATCTCCCTCTCAGTGTTACCTGAGGAGATTCAAACCTGTGACCAAGCTCTAATACCACTTGTTACAAGTAGTGGTTGTCGTTGCACCAAAAGATTGACCTATTAATGCCTGATACAACCACTAGACTTATAGAAGACACAGGAGGTTGTTAAACCATGTCACGAATCCTGAGGGGACCGCTGACCATTTTGCCAATAGTCTATGCCCATTGATCTTTCATTATTGGTACATATTCAGATTGGTGGCATGGTTTTCTCACATGATTTTTTGAGTTAACTTTATGTAGAGAGGATGAGATGTTACTAGGTATAGTGATGCAGTCAAGGCTAGTGGATCAAATTAAGGACTGGCTGACATTGTAGCCAAACCAATATGCAGTAGAAATACACAATAAAAACAATAGATCTCAAATGAAACAAAAGTCCTTATTCATCAAATTACCTATTACATGCAATGTCCTGGGCTGCAAGGCCTTCCTAGTTATGGGCAATTACAATGCAAGTAATAGTCTACAAGATCTCGTAGGATCTAAATCTTTACCACAACATCAGCATTCAGCTAGCCCATGTCTGTAACACATAGCACACTGGTAGGCACCCATGACAGATCTAAACTTGTACTCAAACTTCCAAGCAATCTTCTAGTTCCTAAGCTCGTAGGCTACTAACCTTCCTTCCAAAAATATGATGCCCTAAACATCTACCCAAGCATCCTATAAATATTGATTTCTAGCCACAAGTAGGCTGATGAAATAGTAAATCTTTACAAACAAATATTAAATGCTAAAACATTAGTCGACTCTAGCATAGCCTTACAAAATAAATAAACTCTCAAAGATGACCCCAAATGGTCATCAGGTCCACATAGAAGAATGCAACATGCCAGATCTAGGTCCCCACATGTCTAATAGTCAATCCATAACATGAGGAGTACGACCCAAGTTAAATGCACCATTCGGCCAAGCCAATCTAACAAAACAATCCAGTCCGTAAGAAAGAACACTGAGAAATAGAAGAAATAACCAAGCACCACTCGACTGACCATGCCAAGCATGACCGACAATGCAATTATCACTGAGTGCTAGTGAACCGACACCTTCAATCATTGAGAATTCTTTAGATACCGAGCACCCCGGTAACCACATAAACCAAGCAGCCAGTCTCCCAAACTGAGCAACAACTCCACTAAATCAAGATCAAAACTAACAAGCTACCTTCAAATAAAAACATATTTTTGGTTGATATAGGATTGCCAAGAATCCTAGGATGCTCCTGCATCAGACACCCTAGGTAAGAAAGATTTTCTCATAAGGAAATTAGGAACACCTCAAGGGAATCAGAACAGGTATGCCAAATTTGTTCTTCACCCATATCTCCTCTTTTCCTTCATCCCAAGTAGTCTTCACTTCATTCATTGTCTCATGCAGAAAGTCCTTCTACCTTCCACTTTGTTTACCTCTCTGGTCGGCAATTGATAGCAATTGACTCTGACTACTACCGACTACATTTGTGCCTTGGTGAGGTTCATCCTCTCCAAACTCCTCAATCAATTGAGTATCATTTTCATCTCTCTGTGTCACAAATGTCACCATCTATTGTACCATCTCTTCTAGCAAAAGCATCTGCTTCTTAATCTCAACAAACTATTTAGAGATATCATTCTCCTTCTCCTTCAAACTAGACTTAATAGGAATAGGTTCATCAATTATCTGCTCCTAAGGTTTATCATAAGGACAGCACCTAATAACTCCAAATCCCTTAACCCTTGTCTCCTATAAAGGTATCAGCTTATGCTAATCTCCTTCATGCCTAGCCACATAGGTATTAACATGACCATCAAACAAAACATTTATGTCAAACTGCTGGGGTCTACCGAGAAATAGATGACAAGCATCCATAGGCAATATATCACATAATATCTCATCCTGGTAAGATCCAATCTAAAACTTAACCAAGCATTATTATTCAACTCTAACCTTAGAAAAATCTTGTATCCAACTAATCTGATAAGGATTAGGATGTTTCCTTCTTTCCAAATTCAATTTCCTAACCATTTCATCTGAAACAAAGTTCAAAGAACTGCCACCATCAACTATGACATTACATACCTTATCCTTGCACTTACATCTTGTTCTGAACACATTCCTTCTTTGCACCAGTTCATGAACAAATGCAGCCAATCTCCTAGTGAAAAGACATTCACCTTTCTCTAGAACATTCTCAATGTATTCCTCAGCAACTAATCCAACTCTTTTCTTAAGACACTGCCAACTTCTATGACCAGCTTCACCATAGTTATAACAAGTGCTGGTGAACTCATTCTTCCACCTTCCTCTTTGTCTGGCATTCCTAATAATTTGACCACTCCCAGATCCCACATCAGACTTAGGATTCTCTGTCACATTACTCTCAGCAACTGTCTCACCAATTTTACCACCTTGGTTCCTATTGTTCTTTTTTCCTTCATACTTCCTATTCGACTTCTCTTTAATCTTTAATGCCATCTAATAAGCATCACTGATTGTTTTCATCTACATAGTAAGCAACTCTTCTTGAATACTAGGTCTCAAGCCATAGACATACCTAGCAACCTTCTCTTTATCAGCTTCAGAATGACCAGTCCTAATCAGGATTCTATAAAACTCCTCAGTATACTCCTGTATGGATTTGTTAGTCTTCTTGAAAGCTTGCATCTTCTTAAACATGTCCAATTCATAATCTACTAGAATGAATTGCTTCTTCCACTTGTCAACCATTCGGTTCCACTTAGTGATCTTTTCTTTTCCTCTTCTACCTCTTTCCAACTAAGCTTCTCTCCACCAGATATTTGCATGACCCTTCAACTTAGTCTTTGCAAATATAACCCTATCAGGATCTTCTATTTCTTCATACTCAAAGTATTCATAGATCTCATTGATCCAATCAATTCTTTTGGCCTAAGGCTTCCAACAAATGTAGAAACTTTGATCTTACGTCTCTTCTAAATCTTAGGCATAGCTTTCAGAATTCGATTCTCCTCAGTATCTCTAGCTTCTTCTATAGCTTCTTCAAAATGATATTCCTTAGATTCATCATCACTATCCTCTTTCAAGGTAGGCTTCTTCTTTCTTAATTCTTCTTGCAGATCTTGCATTTGTTTTTACAAAGCACTAAAATCATCAAGATAGTATTCACCAGTAGCTTCCTCTTCTTCAAAGATCCCATGATTTCTCCTCGGAGGCATCTTCAAATCAAGATCTAGATACGCAAGATCCACTCGGTTCCAACAAGAACAGACTTTGCTCAAATAGGAACAAACTTCGCTCTAATACCACCTGATGCAGTCAAGGCTGGTGGATCCAATTAAGGACTAACTGACCTTGCAGCCAGACCAATATGCAATGGAAATACACAATAACAACAACAGATTTGAAATGAAACAACTCCTTATTCATCAAATTAACAATTACATGCAATGTGCAGGGATGTAATGCCTTCCCAGTTACAGCCAATTAAAATGCAAGTAATAGTCTACAAGATCTCATAGGATCTAAATCTTTTCCATAACATCAGCATTTAGTTAGCCCAGGTCTGTAACACACAGCACACTGGTAGGCACCCATGATAGATCTAAAATTGTACTCAAACTTCCAAGCAATCTTCCTATTCCTAAGCTCGTAGGATAAAAATCTTACTTCCATCAATCTGATGCCCTAAATGTTTACCCAAGCATCCTATAAATATTGATTCCCATCCACAAGTCATTTGATGAAACAATAAATCTTTACAAACAAATATTAAATGCTAAAACATTAGTTGGCTCTCAAATAGCCTTACAAAATAAATAAACTCTCAAAGATGGCCCCAAACGGTGATCAGATCCACATAGAAGAATGCAACATGCCATATCTAGGTCCCCACATGTCCAATGGTCAATCCATAACATGAGGAGCATGATTCAAATTAAATGCACTAGTTGGCCAAGCCGATCTAACAAAACAATCCAGTCGGTAAGCAAGAACACTGAGCAACAGAAGAAATAATGAAGCACCAGTTGACCGACCATGCCAATCATGACCGAGCAATGTAGTTATCACTGAGCGCTAGTGAACTGACACCTTCAATCATCAAGCATTCTTTAGAGACTGAGCACCCCAATAACCACATAAACCGATCAGCCAGTCTCCCAAACCGAGCAAGAACTCCATCAAATCAAGATCAAAACTAACAAGTTACCTTCAAAGACAAACATATTTTTGGTTGATACAGGATTTCCAAGAATCCTAGGATGCTCCTACATCATATAGTCATGGTGGAGGATTGTGGTTGACTATGTTATGCTGACAGATATTTTAGTTGATGATTATTTGTTTGGATTCCTTATTTTGGTTATGGTGGCATATCTTCTTGGTTGAGGATCATTGTTATCTTTTGGTTTATTTGTTAGGAGCTCATGATTTTTCACTTTGAATTTTTTTATGGTTCGATGTTTTGGTTGATTCTCATGTTAGAGGATGGTTTCATCATGATGTCACAGATAGCTTGGATACACGGCTCAATGGGAGCTTGTGACAGTGATGGTGTGGTGGTGTAGGACTGGTTCCTACTTTTTATGTTGTCATTTTTTATCTCCTTAGTGTAGGAGATGGATAACATGATATCATGGGTCACTTAGTACCATAGAGGAGTGGAAGTTGTTGGTAGTGATATGGATTTAGTGTGTTGGCTCTTCAAAATGCATGTTATTCTTATGAAAGAAACCAATACATCCACATACAGATTTTAAGGAATGGTTAGTTCTGAGTATAAATATGTAGGATGACTGGACCAACTATAGGGATGAGAATGCCCTTTGCACTTTTGGCTCTACAAAACCAAGGAGGGTGCTCCTAATCCAACAAAATCAACCTTACTTCTACAAATTCAAACTGGATTCAATATAATAGATAAATGATAAGAAAATAATAAACGATAACTAGTCATTTATTAATTCGCTATTACCATTTGATAGGATACAACTTATAGGTCACAGTACCTTAAAAATATTTTGACAAATTTAAATCAATATTAGGAAGATAACCAAACCCTATTAGGCAATTATTATTGCAAAATAAACTCATTCTTGGCCACTGCCTTATCCATTGGGCAATATTTTACTGCAAAGTAAAATATATAGAAACCAACCAAAATTATTGATTCAGGATCCCTTTAATAACACCACCTTATAATGATACTGATCAAACTATCTCTGGATTCACACTACTTATAGAGATCCTTATGTAAAATAAGAAGAATCTATATTCTATCCAATGCTATTTAATTTGATCCTAGATCAAAGAAGAGGAATAGAAACACATACACAAAAGAACTCTATGCAATGAATTTGAAAACTCATAACTCAAAGAAGTATATACACAAAGGAGAGATGTAAACCCTAAATTTTTTCTATTCATATATGTTGAATCATGATTCATGTATACATTGTTCTTTTAATCATAAACCACCTCAATAATGGCTAAAAAAAAACTAGAGAACTTGGTATTTCTTGTAATAACAAAACATAATACAATCTTCTATACACTTGAATCAAAACTTGCAAGCAAAAAACTATTCAAGTTCTGGTCCTTTTAAATGATCCTAGAAATACTTTTATATAAAATAAGGATTGCAACAAGCTACGAATCATGTATGAAAAACCAAAAAGTTACATCATATAGGACAAAAAATAGTAACTACAAAATAGTTGTTCTATCGCACCTTTACAAAATTGTCTAGTGATTTGTGCGCCAAGCTTCTGCAACAGTTTCCAAAAATAGTTCTATCTCTTCCAAGTGTTTCCTTTGCACTTACTCTTACATAAAAAATTTCTCCCTGTAGTTTTCTTCTTTTAAGGAGCTGGGGAAGTACTGACTATTGTAGTCTCAGTGGGTGTCTCTTTTGCCTTTGCTTCTTCTGAAGATTATGTATCTTACCGAGATTTTTAGACTTCTTCACTGGGCTAAGGGAAAGAAACCACCTCAACTCTCTTTTTTATCAAGACATCCTAATCAACCTTTACCTATTGAACTTATTTAAATTTAGGGACCCAAAATGTACCCTAGCATTCTCCAAAATATTAATTGTTTGGACAAAGAGGATGTTTCTATCTGCATTTAAAATTCTACTTACTCTAATTGACAACTCATCATCTAGTTGTCCTGGCCATACCCTTTTTTCCTTTATCTCTCCATTCCTTTTGAAAAGACCCGAAAACAATTCAAAACAATCATGAGAATACTTCCCCCTCAATACTGATTCCTTTCTTTTTACACTTTCTCTTTTGGCCGTAAACTCAAACAAGATCTTAACTAACTTGTGAGTATTATTTATTTATGTATCAGCAACTTATTGAACCTTTATTAAAGAATAAAATAATTTAATTCTATCTTTCTTTGCAATTCACCTACCAAAAATTAGGTCTATAGTTGCCATGTCCTCCTTAAAAGAATTCAAAATTTGCATCAATTTCTCTCCACTCTGGTATATCCCCTTTGGCTCAATGACCTCAGCAAACTATAGAATTGTATCCCTTGATTTATCCTCATATTTCATATGAACTTCTAAGTTTCTCTCACTAAACAATTGCCTTTCACTTTTTGTTCTTTTACCCTTTTCAATAAGGGCCCTTCTCGCATCCTCTAGCATTTCTCTTTCAATCAACAACTCCTGATGAGTAAATGGAGGAAAAGGGGAAGGAGGTTACTCAATGATATGACTAGATGGAGGAGGTCTAGAAGGGAAAGAAGAAATCTATAACTGTACATGAATCTAAATTTGACCTTGTTCTCCCAACTACCTTCTCAATTCTGCTATTATTCTATCCTTCTCACTGATCTCCTTTTTCATCACACCATATGTTTTAAAAACTATTTCAATTTTTAATGTCAGTTCTTCTTTATCCTTGGCCTCTCTTTTTGATACCTTCATACTACAATTAGCAGTTTCTAGGCCTAATCCTGAGACTTCAATACCTAAAGTCTCACTGAATCTTTTCACTAATAGACTACTAGAGAGACCACTTTTGACATTTTTTTTCCTATATTACCGTCATCCTTTCTGAATAGCCACATGACCAAATCCTGGTTATTATCACTTAATGTGACACCTTTAATGGCCTATTCTTCTTCTTCTTTGTGTTGGAAATTTGGTCAAGTTAGATACTTAGATGTTTGTCATTATGGAAACATATGGTTTACATGAAGATGACATATGTCAGAGAGCAAGTATGACAGAGCGCAAAGCAAAATTGTCTAAGTATGAGACAATGCTTTTTCTAGTGTACTCGGAGATAGTTTTGGTTAGCGATGAGGATTGGACTAAGTTTAGTGCTTGCACACTTGAACATAGATACTATGATGACTATAGAAGACTCAACTAAGAGTGCAAGTTAGTATGACATGTACGGAAGAAGTTATGATAGTTTTACCAGAGACGGTGTCGAGCTGACATGACAGTATATGAAGATAGAATTGGTAAAGAGTTAAGGGATTATTTTGTTTATCAAAATAATGTCTTAAAAATATAAAGGGATGACATCCTAGATGTTAACCCTTGAATAAATATGTATTTTGTATAATGCTTTTGTCAAGTTGACTGTAAGAGTTATTAGTCTTAATAACTTGTATAAATATAAGGCATATGTAAATGTGAAGAAGAAGCAATTGTAATGATATATATGGTATAGAGAACATATAAGCGAAGAGATATTGATGTGAAGTTGTGAAAGAAAAGAAAGTAGTATAAGGTTATGTACCTTGCCATATTTTGTAATTAGTAATCATTATACATTACTTGTTTGGACAGTGGGCTCATCTAGTAATCATATTTTGTACTACCAACCCTTAGCAGGGTTGAGGCTTCTAACAAGGCCTAAAGTCCCTTAATTAGGTTTAAGACACTATATGCTTGTAATAGGCTCCTAATAGGATCAACATCCTTAACAAGATACTTTTGATTAGTGGATCTTTGTGGGTACCATCTCCACCAAGGTTTTTCCTTGGCTAGGGTTTCGTCGAGAACAAATAATGTGTTATGAGTTCATTTTCTTTATTACTATGCATGTTATTTAGTTTACTATGTTATGCATGTATTAAGATAATCTATTATATCCATAATTGGGTGAAAGAAAAAGTTTGCATAATACTAATTCACCCCCCCTCTTAGTATTCCCTATTTATAACAATTGGTATCAGAGCCTAGTTACTCAAAAAAGAATCATTAAAGGAAAGCCTAGCAGCTTGAGTAAGATCTCTACGCATATGGATCAGCTACAGAAAAATCTTGATGAAGCTCTTGAATAGATTGATTTACTTACTAAAGAAAGAGACACTTTGAGAGAAAAATATGATGATGCAAAGAACCTCAATGAGAAGATGAAGAATAAGTTGGAGGAATTGAAATTAGAAAAGGAATCTGCAATTCAAGTTGAAGATTGTGATGATAATTTGGAAAAAGAAAATGAGATCCTTAAACATGAACTGAAGATAGTATATCTAAAGTTGAGTGTGAAAGATGGAAATAGAAAGAATGAAGAAAATCTAAAATCTAAGAATCAAAATCTGAAATCTGAGAAAGAAGATCTAAAATCTGAACTCTGTAAAGTGACATCTATGTAAAGTGAAACCCTAGAAGTCATGCAAGGAGAAATGAAAATGCAAGTAACAGTCAAAGAGGATGTTGTAGTAACTCAGAAGAAGTGAAGTTTGTTAAAGCCATAGATCAAGGAGATATATTCAGCACTAAATGTAATCACAAAGGTGAAGTATCTAATAGTAAGAGTGAATCTCCACCTAACCCATCTCAAACTACTTAATTCATGAAAAATACAGTAGAGTAGGAACTTACGATAGTATAGAAGTTAGTATAGAATGAATTGAGTCTTGCGTAGTTAATGTAAGGTAGTATACAATGTAAAGAGCGCATAGGATAATATTGTGATATGAAAGATTGAAAGAATTTTTAAGTTTTACAGGTAAGAGAAACAAATTTTTGGAAAGAAGCGGCAAAGGAATTGAATGCGATGTCAGATTTTTGTGAGATTGAAAGGTGAAAAGGTTATGATTGGTATTATTTGATCATTAAGGAAAATACAAGTGATAAGGAGATCAAAGAGAAGTGATTGAAAGCAGTTTGCAAGGATTTGGTGAAGCATTTTCATGTCGAATCTACGCAAGCCCTAAATTGTAGAATCATGGTATTTTACTAAGCAGATCTATAAATCGATTAAAGATTTTAGAGAAGTCATGGATGTTTCATTGATTCATAATGTTAGAGATAAGAATAGACCTAAGATCAAAAGGGAACCAATAGAACCCTTGGAGGAAGACCCTAAATTAGCTTTATCATCTATACCAAACAGAGTTCTACACTTAGAGAATGTTAGAAGTTATTCAGGATGCAAGCTTGAAACCCTTAGTGATAGCAATTTTACCAAACAATATGAAAAGCTTTACAATCAAGATATGTCATTAAAAGTAGGGTTTGACTTGAAAGATAATGAAATAATAAAGTATTCCTTACAGTATGAGTTTGATGATGAATAATGTACTAAGATAATCCCGAGGAGAATTCACAATGGAATGTTTTGGTTAGATGATAGAGTGATAGATATTACAGATGACCTAATTCATGAAGTAACCAGTTTATCTAAAACTAGAGTCATACCATTAAATGAGAAGGACATGACAAAAATAGTATTACATAGAAATAAAATCATCTTATAATGGAAGAGGTATAGTGATTAGCAAGATACAATAGGATGATGTTAGGTATTTGTGCAAGATCCTTACAGCTAAGTTTTGTGCAAACTCAAGAGAAGATGGCATGGTAGCTAGAATGAAACATGTAGCCTACTTAATATGTGTTGAAAAAGTTCAATTTGACATGTGTGAAATTTTGAGAATTTAGTTATTTTAGAACTTGGAATAGATAAAGAAGACTAAGAAATCTTAGTTTAGATTCTCATCATTGATCACTTATATGTTTTTCCATTTGTTAAGAAGATTCCCTTACACTATTGGTGATGATTGGAATGATGGTAAAACCACAATGGAAAGGATAAACACAGTATTCAGGAGACATCTTATTGACAAGGTCAATGAGAGTGCAATATTGGTAATTAAAACATTTCAGAATTTAATGAAAAATAGATCAAGGATTCCAAAGTCTTTAGTTGAGAAATATAAGAATGATATATGTTTCATGGTTGATACTGACTTTACATTCATTGAAATAGTAGAACCTAGAGTATAATTCATAGACTCTCTTGGATATGAAATTTATGAAACTAAAGTAGAAGAGTATGTGAGCATATTGCTTAAGAGCAAGTTGGATATTCACAGTAATAGATTTGGGACTTTTGAGGAGAACTTCAACTCCGCAAAGTCTATCTTAGAAGAAAAATAATCTAAGAAGAGAATGGATAGCACAATAAAGAAGATTCTGAAGGACATAGGGATGACATAACAAGAATTTATAATTGCTAAACAGAGAGCAACAACCATCAAAGACATAGGAAAAAAGGAAATTTTGTCTCTTCCACCCCTATCATCAGTTGCAAAATAGCTAGCAGACATTCAGATTAAGGTAAAAGTGGAGGAATTTGAGAAAGATCAAGAAGTTAGAAATTCCACAAAATCATCCTCATCTACACCTGGTAAAAGAATAAAAGAAATTGCTATTGGACCAGGAAAAAGGAAGAAAACATTAGTACCATTAGTACAAATGAAGATAACAAAAATAAAAGATGATGAAGAAACCCCAGTGAAAAAGAAAACATGGAAACCTAAGATTGAAAAAGTGAATGAACAAATCATACAAGATGGAGACTTTTCTAAGATGAATAAGTATTATGACCTTTATGACTATTCAGATAGATTGAATCTTGAAAATGTAGTTGTGAAACACATGATACTATCTAATAAGAAGTTTGACACAATTCAGGGCAAGATACTTGATGATTTATATGAGAAATTAGTGAATAGGAAGAAAATAGCAACAGAAGAAGACAATAAAATCAGAGAAAATCTTGTAAGAAAATTATGTGATGTTAAAGATGAAGAACATTTCATGGAGATCATGAAAGAACTAAACACCCGTTTGAGAACAAGGAAAATAACCATTCAGATTATGGGAGGAAATTATGAAGAGATCAACAGAGAAACAGAGCAAGCAATAGTCAAAGTAATGGCATCTAGTGTTGAAAGACACTTTAGTGTAGCAGGACAAATAGAGCAAGATAAGGAAGCTAAACATCAGAAAATTCTATCTCCACTAGCTATAAACATTGAAGATGAGTCAATGCATGTGGAAGGAACTAAGATCATTGTAGATAGTGATGATAACCCTTTCAAGAATCTTGAAAACATTGTTGACAATTTAGCTTTTGAAGAGAAGGACAGTGCTAGAAAAGAAGAGAAGAGAGATACAAGGATTGAAGAAGAAAATAAAAAAGAGAGACAAGTAGAAGCCCCTAGTCAAGATGAAATTAGTCTTACACCTGAGATTACAAAGAAATCACAGATTGGATCTATATTTGAAAGTTTTGGAAAAGAATTTGATGATGATGATGATCAAATGGAATTGATCACATCTCTGAACAAAATAATTGCGAAGAATAAGAAGGTGAAAAGCCTTGAAGGATCACTGAAGGAAATAACAAAGAAGTTACAAAGCATTGTGACTACACAGATAGCAGAGGCAAACCCACTTGAAAGAGCTAAGAAAGATATGAATGTATTTGATGATGAGTTTACTAACTTATTTGACATAGCTAAAGTGAAGGCACAAGCAGCCTATGAGGCCAAATTACTTCTAGACATAAGTCAGAATATTAGGAATGACATTAACAGCCTGGATATTTGTATAAAAGACTTGACAAGAAATCTGGATACAAGTAAAAGTTTGTATATTCAATGTACAAAATTTGAGAATATTGTATTACAAGAAATTCAAAAGAACTAGATATTTAGAAAGAGGTAAATCTTCTAGCCAGCCCCAATGTGAATATATTGGATATTGAGAAGAGAATCAGCAAGATCAATGATGAAATAAGGATTCTATATGATGACAAGGACAGGAAATTGAAAAGATTCACTCTTGTAAGAGAGCATATTTCTATTAAGTTAAGCATTGTTGAAGGATAGTTGGAAGAATATCTTGGATCGAAGACATCTTTTCAGAAATTTAGTTTTGTAAACCTTCAAGCCTATGAAATAACATCTTATGGATTGTGTGCACTACTTAGTGTTGTAGATTCCATTAAGAAGGCATGGGAGAAGGAGATAGAGAGCATCAATATAATTTTGCAGATTGTGTTGCAAGCCTACCAGCTTTGCAATATTGAATCAAGGTATATGATTTTTTGACCACAGTTTTGGCACCCTTTCTTTTCTTAATTGTTGTCAAAGGGGGAGAGGTATTTAGCAGAAAATTGTTATTTATGATAAGGATGTATTTTCTTAGGGGGAGTATAGGATATAGTTAAGATATATGGAGTTATAAGGGCAGTGAATATATACTTTTGTTATGTCCACAATTTTGAGTTTTTGAAGTGTTATGACATAGCCAATTTTCTCATATGTTGCCACCAATGACAAAGGGGGAGATTGTTGGCAATTTGGCTGAGTTAGATACTTAGATTTTTTCATTATGGAAACATATTATTTACATGAATATCGCATATGATAGAGAGAAAGTATGGTAGAGTGTAAAGCAAAATTGTCTATGTATGAGACAGTGTTTTTTCCAATGTACCTGGAAATAGTTTTTCTTAGCGATGATGATTGGAGTAACTTTAGTTCTTGCACACTTGAACATAGATACTATGATGACTATAGAAGACTCACCTAAGAGCGCAAGTCATTGTGGCATGTACAGAAGAAGTTATGATTTTTTTACCAGAGACAATGTCAAGCCGACATGACAGTATATGAAGACAAAATTGGTAAAGAGTTAAGGGATTATTTTATTTATCAAAATAATGTCTTAACAATATAAAGGGATGATATCATATATGTTAACCTTTTGGTAAATATGTATTTTGTATAATGCTTTTTTCAAGCCTACTATAAGAGTTATTAGTCTTAATAGCTTGCATAAATATAAGGCATATGTAAATATGAAGAAGAAGAAATCATAATGATATAGATGGTATAGCGAGCATATAAGAGAATATATATTGATGTGAAGTTGTGAAAGAAAAGCAAGTAGTATAAGGTTATGTAAATTACCAAATTTTGTAATCAGTAATCATTGTACATTACTTGTTTGGGTAGTGGGCTCATCTAGTAATCATATTTTGTACTACCAACTCTTAGCAGGGTTGAGGCTTCTAACAAGGCCTAAAGTCCCTTAATTAGGACTGAGACACTATATGCTTGTAATAGGCTCCTAACAGGGTCAATATCCTTAACATGATACTTTTTATTAGTGGATGTTTGTGGGTACCATCCCCACCAGGGTTTTCCCTTGGCTAGGGTTTCCTAGAGAACAAAAAATGTGTTATGAGTTCATTTTCTTTATTTCTATGCATGTTATTTAGTTTACTATGTTATGCATGTATTAATATAATCTATTATAGCCATAATTGGGCGAAAGAAAAATTTTGCAGAATACTGATTCACCCCCCTCTTAATATTCCCTATTTCTAACACTTTGATCTTATGCACTGGTGTGACCTACTTTCTAACAACATCTAGGATGATTACATTAGCAATATCCTATTCAGGGAGGATGACTACCCCTACATTTTTTACCAGCTCTCTCCCAGGTTCTAGACTAACTTTTTTAATCCTCTCCATCATTTGTTTACTTACCTCTTCCTCAATAATGGTAGGGTCCTTTCCTAGATTTTCCTCATGTCTTTTCTCATAGGTTTCTTTGAATTGACTTATATGAGTTCTCCATAAGAACTACATAAAATACCTAGCCTTTAAAAATACATCATCCACAAGAAATTCATCACAAGATTTCTTGGTGATGGGGTATAATTCCTTTCCAGCTAACTCCCCAATAGTTAAATCTATTTCTACATCCTTGGGAAGCTCAGGAACTCCATTGATTTCCTCATAGGTCATAAAGATTTGACATAGGCTCTCCATTATTTGTAACTACTTTGTCACCTCTTGTTGATCAATAAGGTAGAGTAGTGATTGAGTGGGAGAGTAAGTATCCTCACTATACTATGGTCTTTCCTCTCCTCTTTGTCTTTTTATGGGAGGTGGAGAATCAGAGTCAATATCAATGGGTCTATTCTCTGGTGATACAAAAGAATCCCTTGTTTCCTATTTCATATCTACTACTATGGAAGAGGAACAAATATCTTTTTCCCTTTGACTATTTTTTTGTACACTTTTCCCTAGCACCACTACACTATATCCAGTCCTCTTCTACACAATAAATCTCCCTTGGTGTACCATCCTTGTGAATGCTAGCTTTCTTAGTACAAATTTATCCCTTTTTCTCTCTATTTGCATCACCATGTCCTTCTTTTCATTTAGGGTTTGTATTATTGTTAGCTTGTGGTGACTAATCAGGAAAGTACTATCCAGGAAAGTAAAATTTTTTTGAGGCCAACTACTTTTTCGGTTATTTGGGCCGACTACTTATAACTCATTCTAACCCTAAAGCGGGAAAATATTGTATAATATGGCTTAGGGTTAGGGATTTTCATGATGTATGATTTTAGTACTTGCGGTAGAATTGGGCTGTAAGGGATTACGGATTGTAATCAGGTTGTAATCACTAGATAATAATAATATTGGACTCACTGTTGGTGGACGTAGCCCAGGGATTGGGTGAGCCACGTTAAATCTATGTGTCTTGTGTTCTATTCTGTGTGGTTTATTATTTTCTGATATTAGTTATATTTGCACATAATTGTTATTTCTACCTTGTTAATCCTAACAAGTGGTATCAGAGCGAGGTTATTTTATTCGTTCTTTCATCTATTCTCTGAAGCGGGTCTCATGAGTTAGTGGGAGAGTCTCTCGGTTAAGTGGGAGAAATGGTAGATGAGGGTAGGCTAAAGATTGATAAGTTTAATGGGCAGAACTTCCAGTTATGGAAGATGCAAATGGAGGATTATCTCTATCAGAAGGATCTATGGCGGCCATTAGAGGGAGTAGCCAAGAAAGAGCAATCAATGTCTCAAGAGGATTGGGATATTTTGGATAGGAAGGCACTGGGGAGTATTCGTGTATGCCTGGCACAATCGGTGGCATTCAATATTACTGAAGCAAAGACAGCTAAAGATCTGATGGAAACCCTAGCGAAGTTGTATGAAAAGCCTTCAGCTTCAAACAAGGTATTTCTTATGAAGTGTTTATTTAATATGAAAATGGTAGAAGGTGGATCAGTTACTGATCATTTGAATGAGTTTAATACAGTTACAAGTCAATTAACCTCAGTTAAAATTACTTTTGATGAAGAGGTTAGGGCTCTCTTGATTTTGTGTTCTTTGCCAGAAAACTAGAATGGCTTGGTAATGGCTGTTAGTAATTCTGTTTCTGGTTCTAATACCCTAAAGTATGATGATGTTATTGGTGTTATATTGAGTGAGGAAATTCGTAGGAAAAGCTCAGGGGCATCCACATCGGGTAGTGTATTGAACACAGAAAGCAGAGGCAGAACAAGAGATAGAGGAAACAACTCTGGAAATCGTGGGAAATCAAGAGGAAAATCAAAGGGAAAGAGGTCCGAATCTAAAGGGCCAAATGATTGCTGGTACTATGGAAAACCAGGTCATAAGAAGAAAGATTGTTGGTCTCGGAAGAAAGATCAAGGAGACAAAAATGATGGAAACAAGGAGGCAAATGTGGTAAGTAACAAATCCGAGGAGGATGCTTTGCTCTTGTCCTTAGAAAGTATTGATGATTCATGGGTTTTAGATTCTGGGGCTTCATTTCATGCTACACCCCATAGAAGTTATTTTGTTGATTATGTCCAAGGGGATTTTGGGCTAGTTTATTTGGGAGATAATGAACCCTGTCAGATTGTTGGAAAGGGAAAAATTAAGATTAAGTTGCAGAATGGGAATCATTGGCTACTACAAGAGGTAAGACATGTTCCAAGGCTGAGTAGGAATTTAATTTCAGCAGGGCAACTGGGCGATGAGGGTTGCACAGTTACTTTTAATGATAAAAATTGGAAGGTTTCAAAAGGTTCCTTAGTAGTAGAAAAAGGTGTGAAAGTAGGCAACTTATATCTTTGTACAGGTCATACTGTTCCTTCTACTTTAATTGTTTCAGAAGATAATGAATGTTCAGGAACAGTGGCTGCAGTTGAGCAGGAAGAACACCAAACTGTTGCTGTAGATTCTGACACAGCACTGTGGCACAACAGACTCGGGCACATGAGTGAAAAAGGTATGAAATTACTTCATTCAAAGAAAGTTTTACCCGGTCTGAAATGTGTCAATATGGAATTCTGTGAAAGTTGTGTTTATGGAAAACAAAAGAGAGTTAGTTTTGTGAAGAGTGGGAAGGAAAAGAAAAATGAGAGATTAGAGCTTGTGCATACAGATGTATGGGGACCAACTCAGGTATCTTCCCTTGGTGGTTC
Source organism: Chamaecyparis obtusa (assembly GCA_027943335.1). Lineage (NCBI taxonomy): Eukaryota > Viridiplantae > Streptophyta > Pinopsida > Cupressales > Cupressaceae > Chamaecyparis > Chamaecyparis obtusa. The sequence continues at coordinate 41,877 of BSBK01008208.1, forward strand.
TCTATATTATGTTACACTTATAGATGATGCAACAAGAAAAGTATGGATTTATTTCCTTAGATAGAAATCTGATGTATTTCAAACTTTTAAGAAATGGAAATGCTTGGTTGAGAATGAGACTGGTAAAAAGTTAAAATGTCTCAGATCTGATAATGGTGGTGAGTATTGCAGCACAGAATTTGAAGAATATTGTTCCTCTAATGGTATTCGTAGGCAGAAAACTGTACCAAGGACTCCACAAGAAAATGGAGTGGATGAACGCATGAACATGACAATAATGGAGCGTGCAAGGAGTATGAGGTTGCATGCTAGGCTGCCCAAAAATATGTGGGCAGAGGCAGTGAAAACTGCTGTTTATTTAATCAATAGAGGCCCCTCTACTCCTTTGGACTATGGTATTCCAGAGGAAGCATGGAGTGGTAAGAAGGTGAGTTATTCTTTTCTCAAAACCTTTGGTTGTGAAGCTTTTGCACTTATAGATTCTGAAAATAGAACCAAGCTGGAAGCTAAGTCAAAGAAATGTGTATTTGTTGGGTATGGCATTGATGAATTTGGTTATAGGCTTTGGGATTTTGAAAATCATAAAATTGTAAGAAGCAGGGATGTCATATTCAATGAGAAAGTATTGTATAAAGATCATGTTGCTGCAGCATGAGAAGAAAGAAAATGACTATGTAGTACTGGATGATACTCCACAAGTTCATGTTCCAGTAGTTCCTTATGCTCTGCAACAACAGCAACAACAAATACCACACACCCCAGTGAGTGTTAGACGGTCAACAAGGCTAAGTAGACCTCCAAAAAGATTTTCTCCATCTTTGTATTCTATTCTGTTAACAGATGCTGGTGAACCTGAATGTTATAATGAAGCTGTGCAGGTGGATACAAAGCTTCAGTGGGAGTCTACAATGACAGATGAAATGGACTCTTTGCTGAAAAATCAGACATGGGATTTATGTAAGTTACCTGCAGGTAAAAGGGCTTTACAGAATAAATGGGTTTACAGGATCAAAGAAGAGGATGGAGGTACGAAAAGATTTAAAGCCAGATTAGTCGTAAAAGGATTTGCACAGAAACATGGTATTGATTTTGATGAGATATTTTCTCCAGTTGTTAAAATGACTTCTATTCATACTGTTTTAAGTATTGTGGCTACTGAAGATTTGCATTTAGAGTAGCTTGATGTTAAAATAGCCTTTCTTCATGGTGATTTGGATGAAGAAATATATATGGTTCAGCCACAAGGATTTGAGGTCAAGGGTAAGGAGAATTTGGTGTGCAGATTGCAGAAAAGTTTATATGGCTTGAAGCAAGCACCTCGGCAATGGTATATTAAATTTGACACTTTTATGAATGGGCATGGATATAGTCGGTGTCATTCTGACCATTGTGTTTATTTTAAGAGGTTGGATGATGATAGCTACATTATTTTATGTTTATATGTTGATGATATGCTTGTAGCTGGGTCTAACATGGATCACATTAAGGGGATGAAACAACAGTTAGCAAAATCTTTTGCTATGAAGGATTTGGGGGTAGAAAAACAAATCCTTGGTATGAAAATTTGTAGAGATAGGAAAAATAAGCAATTGTCTCTATCTCAGGCTGATTATATTGAGAAGGTGTTGCAACGTTTCTCTATGGAAAATGCCAAAGCTGTCAGCACACCTTTTCCTGGTCATTTGAAATTGACTAAGGATATGTGTCCCAAGACACTAGAAGAAGAGACTAAAATATCTAAGGTACCTTATGCTTCAGCTGTAGGGAGCTTAATGTATGCTATGGTATGTACTAGGCTAGATATTGCACACACAGTGGGAGTCGTTAGCCATTATATGAGTAACCCTGGTCTTGAGCATTGGAATGCAGTCAAATGGATTCTCAGATATTTGAGAGGCACATCCAGTAAGTGTTTACACTTTGGGGGTTCTACTACTACTGTACAAGGCTATGTTGACTCAGATTTGGCAGGAGATATAGATAGCAGGTGGAGTACTACAGGTTATATATTTACTGTTGGTGGGACAGCAGTGAGTTGGATTTCTTGACTACAAAAGGTGGTTGCTTTATCCACTACAGAGGCAGAGTATGTTGCTGCTACAGAGGCAGCCAAGGAGATGATATGGCTTCAATTCTTCATGGAAGAATTGGGACATCCACAAAAGGATAATTTTCTACATACAGATAGCCAAAGTGTCATTCATCTTGCCAAGAATTCTGCTTTGCACTCAAAGATAAAACACATACAGTTGCGGTACTATTTCATTCGATCAGTTTTGGATGATGGACAATTAAGGCTGGAAAAGATTCATACTGATGATAATTCAGCAGATATGTTTACAAAGGTAGTAACAAGGGAGAAGTTGAACTCATGTTCAGCTTCAGTTGGTCTTCTAGACTGAACAAAATAAAGGAACAACTGAGTCCAAGATGGTTCAATCCAGTGGGAGCCTCATGTGGGTAGCGGTATTGCTACAGGATCAGTCTCCAAGTGGGAGGTTTTTCAGTATAGTGTGGATACTGATCAGTCACCAAGTGGGAGATTGTTAGCTTGTGGTGACTAATCAGGAAAGTACTATCTAGGAAATTTTTTTTGAGGCCGACTACTTTTTTGGTTATTTGGGCCGACTACTTATAACTCATTCTAACCCTAAAGCAGGAAAATATTGTATAATATGGCTTAGGGTTAGGGATTTTCATGATGTATGATTTTAGTACTTGCGGCAGAATTGGGCTGTAAGGGATTATGGATTGTAATCAGGTTGTAATCACTGGATAATAATAATATTGGACTCGCTTTTGGTGGACGTAGCCCAGGGATTGGGTGAACCACATTAAATCTGTGTGTCTTGTGTTCTATTCTGTGTGGTTTATTATTTTCTGATATTAGTTATATTTGCACATAATTGTTATTTCTGCCTTGTTAATCCTAACAATTATACCCTCGAAGTGGTTCATCAGAGCTTCAACCTTTTTCTCAAATAGTTTAAAACCTATCAAGGGATCATAATCACTGACAAAATGTTGCACAAAATCTAGTGTCTTCTTATACACTAGCCATTTTTCTCTCCTAATTTCTTGATCTTATAAATTAAAAATATTCTTGATTATGTCTTCAGGGAAATAAAAAACATGGTCCATATATGCATATATAGTTCTCTTCTAGAACATATCATTATAAAATCCCTCTAGATCTGCAAGCCTCACAACTGAAGTAGCCATGTGGTATGGTTCCAATATTTTTTCCATGTGTCACCAACCACCCTTTGTAATCACAAACTGGTGTGCTATAGTGACCATTGGAAATATTATTCCACATCCTTTCCCTGTGAGGGAAACATCTAGTAGTCCTACAATTTGTCTCAAAATTTTTGCAATACCAACTTTTACAAGAACCTGGTATGGTAGGATAAATGGAGTCCCCCTAAAACCGTATACTTTGAAAATAGTAGAAACAGGGTAAAGAATAATGCCACCCTAATTATGCATAATCTTGATATATGTAGAAAACTATTTTGGCCTAAGAAAATCTAGTAGTATTCTTGGGACTCTAGTAGAATGATCAAGTTGTTCCAGGAGGTCATCACACACATCCCTCTCATGGTATTCTATGTTCCCCTTAAATTCTCTTCGCAGTGCCATTTTTGAAACTAGGGTTTTAACAACAAGTCTAAGTCAAGAACAAACTAAAATCTTCTCCCAAACCCTTATGATAGAATTTGCAGACAAACAACAAAACATACACAATAGTTCATAGAAGAATTCAACAGTTAATAATTTATTAGAAAATATCAGTTGCTCAAAAATTTCTCTCTGCCAAAGTATTTTTCAAATTCTATAGCTTTGATTCCAAAAATGAAATGTTTGAGAGAGATATTGCATATGCAAAATTTATTAATTCTTGACAACCGTACCACACGTTCCTGCCATTTTTCTTTTAAAGTTTGATATTCTTTAGTTGAATAGGTATGAAAGCTTTCAAACCAAATAGATAAAGTTTAAAACAGAATCGTCAATCTTCACTTAAAACATATTAGATGGTTGTCATGATCCTGCGATCATTATTTATTGGTCAACTTTCCATTGAGGCTTCACACCTTTCATCCGATAAAAACAAATCTGATGGTGATCAAAACTTTATCCTTTCAGACCAACTCACCATTTAGGTTTCATGATCACCATTTGATCAAGATCATCCAACAATTATCTTTATTTCACTATAATCGAATCCCATCGTCTTGCTTTATATTACCCTAGATGATCAAATGATAGGTGTGATCTTGTGATTACTAATATTCCTTCATCTTTCCATTAAGGCATTGTGATAACCCTCCAATGAAAAGAGAATTATTAGAACTTCTATGAAGCTTTATCCCTCAGCCTGACAAACATCATCCTTTGTTGACTAGAAGATCTAACTGCTGGCATGATCATGCGATCGGTAATCCTTGGTTATCTTTTCATTGCGGGATTACGTGGACCATTAGATTAAAATATATCTGATGGTATCTTAATTCCTTTACGATTGGGCCAAGTAAATATGTGTTAATATTATTTAGAACAATAGAGAGGGGGGTGAATCAGTTTTTCTTAGGTCTAGATGTACCAATTGAACATTTAAACACTTCAAAAATCTCAGACCTAATCACCAACACAACTCAGTCTCTAAAGTATATATCAGAAAACATATAACATGCAATCCACTATCCAAAAGTAAATAACTTGCAGAATATAGAAAAAGTCACATCAACACATTCACACAAGTATAAAACCTAGATTTATAGTGGAAACCCAATTTGGGAAACATGACTTTGTAACATGTTACTGATATTTTTACTCTTCTGACATGAGCTCTGTGAAAAGCCAATATTGTTAAAGGTTTACAAATACACTGCTAGGTGTGACCCTATTAAACGATTTAAACACTATCAAAAGTGACCTGGTTAGAGGATTTAAGTACATTCCATTAGAATGCCACCTTGATTAAAGGATTTTAACAATGACTTTTAGGTCAACCTTGATTAAAGGATTTAGACTGATATAATGGTTAGAAAGTAACAGTAGTTTCTGATCTAAAAAACATACAACTCACTTTGCAAATAACAGATCCAATTTGCACATATATGCTAATTTACTGACTGAGTTCCATTTCTCTCACCATCACTTGTCTTCTTAGAATTCTCTTCAAGCAATTACATCTCTGATCAACTCCTTCACAATCTCACCTTCAACCTTCTTCTTAGACTTATCATTCAATAACATCAACAACTCCAGCATACTCTATAACCTCATAATTAGGTTTTCCTTTATACCTCCTCAATAGGTAGATCCATATTTTTCCACTTAATCTCCTCTGTAGATCTTAGGTTTAGGTCAGAATCATCAAATCCTTCCAACATTTAAGTTCTTCATCCTTTCTTCTAGATAAATATTCAATCTTCTCATTGAATCCATAATAAAATGATTTACCATGAATTAAATTCTCCATATAATCAATTAATAAAGTCAACACACTTTACATAGCCCAAGAATTCAACTATGTTGGTTGGAGATATGAATTCTTCCTCCAAATGTAAATTACTAACACTCGGTCAATACTATGTTTATCTCCTCAGTCATCACTGTATAACTTGGTCATCTCTTCAAACTGTCTTCCTCGGCTAACATTGTCACTTGGCGATTTCCTGTCACTCAGCATAAACTAATGTTTGGTCAATACTAAATTTACTCGACATATACTGGCACTTAGATGACACTAACATCACTTGGCTTAAACTAGATTTCTTCACTTTTTCTCATTTAAGCCTACTTCTTCAGTCTTACTTCTTACTTAGATATGTTATACATGATCTTATCAATGTGCCAAATAATCAAGTACCTATTGAAGTATCGAATAACTCAATATTTCCTTAGGTTCTCTTGTTATCTTCCTTTCCCTAATCCTTTCATCAATAGATATGGTACTTTCTTAGATAGAAACTATCTTACAAGTTAAGGTTTGACATCAATGACAATACACTAATTATTTCAATTGCAGTTTCCAACAATCTCCCTCTTTGGTATTGATGGCAACACCACATGAATAACACATGATTTACCAACCAATCCAAAACTTTGTCATTGCATAAAAAATATTTATAATATCCTTAGCTTCATTATGATTCACAATAAGTTATCCTTTCTTGACCATTCACATAGTTACTCCCTCTGATTCTTTGAATCTCCTCAGTGCTCTTTATGTTTGCATTTTTTATCTGAATCTCTCCCTCTTTGACAATAATGCCAATGGAGTATCTGGAACTTACATCTCTCATATGTAAATGTCATCTTGTTAGTTTAGTATCAATATTTCTCCCTCTATCATCTTTCTAATGACTAATTATCAAGTTTGTTGTACTTTTCACAACTCTAGACAACTCCTAAAGTGTGACCTTTCCTGCATCAATTTGTCTGATATTCTATGTAGCACATTTGATGCAGTGCTCCTAGCTTGACTAGGAAACCTCAGTTAGGGGAAGCACCCCTAGTTTACCTTTAATATATTTATGAGCATCCTTAGCTAAAGCTTTTGTGAATATGTTTTTGAGTTGTTCCTTTGTATTCACATATTCCATTCTCACTTCTTTCTCTTGTACCAATTCTCTCAAGTAATGATACTTGATAGAAATGTGTTTGTCACTAGTACATTTGAGGCCATATTCTGATGGCTATCAATTAGATTTGCAACACCTATTTTTTGACACTTCAACAGATGTGTCTGTCGGCATTTTTGCATTACAAATTTCTACAGAAGTGATAACCATTGGTATTCTGACATCATTTTTCATTGGAATTTCCCACATTAATAGAAACTTTACTATGGGATTTCATATGGTATATCTATCAAAAATTTGACAAACCATGTGGAAGTCCTATCAAAAAACTCTGTCAAAATGGTGACGCATATGCAATTATTGTCTGACAGGAAAACCCATCAAAGATATAGCATTCTTGTCATGAATATTTGTTGAAAAGGGACTCTGGCTGACATTATAACTATCAATATGTTGACAGATACATAGTGACTATCCAACAAGACAACCCATCACACATATCTATTGAAAAGGAGTTCTCTCCGAAGTTATACTTGTCGGGATGGTGACGGATATGCAGTGAATGTCTGAAAGGAGAACCCGTCAGACTTATAGCACTGCTGTCGAAATAATTTTCATTTTCATCAAAAAAGTGACGGATATGCACAGTAAAGATAAAAAACCTCAAGAGACCATTATAGTTGATCTCCATCTTTGGTCCATATTATTGAAAAAATGGTTTACCTTTCATTAGCTCATCAAATGAGGGGATTTGAAAGAATTTAATAGAATATTTTCATGATAAGATATATTATTTAAGTTGATGTTGCACAAATTTATCTACTTCATAGACTTGTAGACTACAAGGACAATGATAAAGAAGCATCTCCTCCCATGGCTTACATTATTCAAGCCACATGAGGGGATGCTTCTTTATGGCTGTCCTTGTAGTTTACAAGTGCACAAAGTAGATAAATTTATTTATGGTCAAACTAAAATAATGTACATTATACATGAAAATATCATCTATTAAATTCTTTCTAATCACTACATTTGATGAGCTAATGAAAGGTAAAATGTTTTGTCAATAATATGGACCAAAGATGGAGACCAACTATAATGGTCTCTTGAGCTCTGCTATCTTTAGTTTTAGCTACTAGATAAGGCCTGGAAGACTTATACCTGTCGATCATCGAGAATAATCACCGCCTTGCCTTTATGTACACTACACAATATCCAATAAAAGAGAAGGTAGAAAATATGAATGGATCAAAGAAATGAAAGATACAATAATATTATCTTGTTGTTTAGCTTCTCATAATTGATCCCAGTCTCACAAAAGAAATTTTATACGATCACTAGCACATTTTGTGCATGGATGAGAAATAGTATCCAAAGTTTCTAGATTTTGAGAAGAGGAATGAATGGAGGCCAAAGAAGGGATATTTGTGAAGGTTTTATACACGTAGGTTACTGAATCATCATCTTAGCACTGGTACTCAATCTGGAAACCCTCGTCCTCACTTTTGTCCCACCTCAGCTCAGTAAAGAAGATATTCTCTAGAAGTTTAGACATCTAGAAAATCTCCACAAAAATCCCTTCTGGCCTCCACTGAATATACATCTTCTCAAAATCTAAAACTTCTCCATCATTGATTCTCATCAATGTACGAATAAAATTGTGAGAAAATTCTTAATCCCTAATTCAATCTTTGACAAATAAAATTGTGAGAGAACACTTAAAGAATATTGAAAGTGCACAATGTTTAGAGAAACACTTGACTCCAAGTGCCATGTACAACAAAAATGATTTTTCCAATTTCGATAGTAAGTCTAATTTAACTAAAATGAAAAGCATAGCTAACACAAGGTGCTAACCTATTTTAAATATTATTCACTTTCTCAAACCATAGTTTATGATACTTAGTTGCTCCTCCATAAGAAGATCTACAATCAATGGTTCTTACATGAGCCCACAAGAATAGCTTAGCAGCACAACAATTATAAAATAAACATGTCCAATATTATAAATAGCATTTGCTTTCACTGAAAATCATTTCTCAAACTCACCCATTTGCAGGAAAAGGCAAGTGGTTGAGTTATTTTCTCTTGCTATATTCAAAGACCTCTTGCCCCACAACAAAGAACATTGTAATAAGACCTTTTAATCCTAGTGACAAGAACGTAGAAGCATTCTAACTCAATTTTAAAGAAAATAATATTTCTATAAAATGAAAGGTCCAACCTAATTAATACTATCACTTGCACTCAAAGGAGGTGCAAGAGATGTGCCGACAGGCATTTAATTGGAAAACATAATTGAAGTGTTACATAATAAAAGTGATTTTTTTACAGTGTAAATGAGAAGCCAACATAATCAAAGCACATCAATTGAGAAGACATTTATATAATGTAACAAAATGGAGAATATCGAGTGTATGAACACCAAACAGGTAAAAGGTAATGATTTACTTTCAACAGAAGTAGGGAAAATTTATACAAAACAATTGTTGTTGAAGTGAGAAAAACTAAAATGTTATACCATCTCGTGCATCCAAAATACCATGTTGAAGTGAGACAAACTAAAATGTTATAATTAGAGGGAAACCTTGATAGTGATCTGGCTGAAAGACTTAAGAGAGACTTTAACCCAAGAGCTTCATCATCGAGCTCTACAACCTCTTTTAGCTATCGTCATAGCAACAAGATTCATTGAATACCTCAAATTTCTCAAAAGTTTGTACTTAGTTTGTAGGTTCACTTTGTACAAAGTAGATTGTAATTGAAAATTAAAAAACTATTTGGATCTAGTCATTATTCATGCACTATGCAATATGCATTGTGCAATGCAATGAAATCAGCAATGTGTACAAAAATGACAAAAACTATATTCCACAATTCTTGGGATAAACTCTAAATTTATTTTCTTTTTATATCTCTATGCTATTGAGACCACTTCCATTTTATTAAACACAATTTTTGCCAATTAAAAATCTCATTTTTTGGAAAAAAACATGATCATTTGGTTTCCTGGATTTTCCAATGATCTTTGTTGTTATGATCATGCTCACAATAAACATACTTAATTTATCATCACTATTTTTGTTGATTAAATTGCATCAATGATATTTCTCTCTCTCACTGCACTTGTCAAGAACAATCAATTAATTTGGTGACTAAACCTTTTGGTGTTATTCATAGTTTGGGGCAAAATTAGAGTTTAATGTAATCAAGTTTCCACAATCCTTTTGAATATAAATGTAAGATTCTGGTTTATAAATTAGAGTTGTTTCTGGTTTATTTATTAAGGGGGAATATGATATAATATAGTGTTATAATAAAATTTGTACAAAAACATGTAATGCTTATGTTAATGATCTAAAAAGATGCAAATATAGGAATTGAAAAAGAAGATAGTGCCAAGAAGCATTTTCACAAATATGAAACATGACGAAAAGTAATAACATTAACAATGCCAAGATTCACAACATTAAATTTCATCAGTGAATGAGTTTCTATAGTGGGTTGCCCAACATCAAAAATATGTTGAGTTGCATTTGAGTTGTAACTGAGAGTATCATGTAGAATAGACCCTAAACTTTGAAAGCATTCTCCAGCCTGGCAATTCAAAATTCAATCTAGGCAAGCATCAGTAAGTGAAATAAATTATAGACATCAACATCAACCTTTTCCAATCAAATGATACTTTTTCACTACTTTTCCCCTCTAGAAGGCATGGCAAGCCTACAAATAACCTAAAGAAGTGGTATAAGAAGCACCATAATCATTAGAAGCATGGTAAAGCACCAATGAGAGAAGGCCAATTCAATAGCTATGCTTCTTCAATAAAGCTTTAGAAAATATTCAGAACTTACCACAAAAGATATAGGGAGGAACCATATAAAAATGGAAAATAGGAAATATGCAAAGCTAAAATCAACTATCCTTACCTTCCTTTCGACTGTGAGTGAATTTAAAATGAATGTTAAGATGGTGTCTTCCATCTACTCAGTAATTTATAAAGATGGAAACTCATTACTATCAAAAGCTCAAAAAATTGAAAAATGTGTTAGAAAAGAAATCACAAATAAAAGTAGCCCAGGAATGATAAGAACCGCAGGAGACTAAATTAAGGACCACAATATTTGATAAAAACTATTCCAAGATTAATATTTTAATGGAGAAAATGAAGGAATTTTGGATCACAAGGGGATGCAGAATAGTCATGGATGGATCAATAGAGATTAGGAATCATCCACTCATCAACATCATAATTGCATGTACAAAGGGCCCTCATTTTTTCTAGGTTTTTGATTGTTTAGAATATCACAAGAATGCCAATTTTAATTTCAGATCTTTAAAGATACCATAGGGGAGATTGCACCACAAAATGTGATACTAGAGACAAACAAAACCCATGTGGGAACATATTTGGTGGACCCCTTATTGTCTTCATGTCGTTTATAATGCACTCAAATGCTTTGAAAATTTGGTTGGATCAAAACAATTTTTAATAATGCTAGAAACATGCAAATGTTTGTCTCCAACCGCTACACTTTGAATGCACTCTTCAATACCTCTAAGAAAGAGGCCTGTAGAGACTAGATATGCATCATATTTCATTCTCTACCCATTTTTTTGCAATCCAAAGTTTCTAGTTCTTCTATTGCTAAGAGGATTGTTCACCTTATAAATTCATGCACTCAATTAAGAGGAACATGTTTACCTCTAAGAGGGCATAGAACCTTGTGTTGTACATGGTTCCTTCATGTCAAAAACCAAAACACATATACAAGGAGAGTCCAACATCATTGGGATCTAGAGCTAGAGGAGCCTGTTGGAGCTCAAAAAATTCAGTCTATGTTTTTTAGTCCATATTCAAAAAATTGTCTAAGTGTAAGAATTGTGCCTTCGAAATTCATTGAAAGGTGCCTAGCTTGAGTGCATTAAAAATGTGGACCTGTTGATTTTCATGATGCCTCACTTGAATAGGGTGTTCTTCACCTATCATTTGATGTATGTAATAGGTTTTAGGTCCCAGGTTTTGGTTCTGACATGTTTTTGAAGTGGTCATTTAAGGGTGTTCCCAAAATCTACATTAAATGTGTTTCCCAATTTTCACTAAATAGCCCACTTTGAGGAATTGCATCTCTTGCCCAGTTGGTTTTCATAACATGTAGGTTGTTGCATCATGTTTTAGGAATGAGAGAGAGTGTTCATGCCAATTTTCAGCCCCCCATGTACCCATTTGACCTATTTTCCAAAGCCATCCGTTTGTAGATTGTTAAAAATCTCTGAGTGTGCCTTGTCTAGTTGTTTGAGTAGCCTACTTTGAGGCCTTGTAGTTTGTACGCTATTCATGTTCGAGCATAATGGAACATTGTTCCATAAAATAAACCTGGAAGACTACTTTCTTGAAGATTTTTATGTCTCTGCCAATCCATCTGACCACTTTTCCAGGCCAATTCCTAACCCAATTTCTGCTTATTTCATTGTTCTGTTCCAAAATATTACTAACAGGCTGACTTTGGCATTTTATTGTGATTGGCATTTTGAATTTTTGAGGAAGATAATTATGGATTCATATTCCTTGTATGAGATTGAATCAGTGCCCAAGATGCTAGTTCATGAAAGTTTCAATGGGTGAGTTTTCAAAGCTAATTCCAGAGGTGACTTGTGTGATTTTGGCAGTGCAGAAAGTTTCAATTTTCAAGTGGTCATTTTTCATCGTTAAAATCTTTTGGCTCAGATCTCTTCATGATTTTTCCCTTGGTGTATGTTCTTACATGTTGGAGGTGAACTTATGTTTTTGATGGTGTTCTTCTACGAGGTCATTTGGTCAGCTTTTGAAGCTGCTTTCTAGGGCTAGTTAGTGTGATTGATCAGTTTTGTCAAAGTATAGTGAACTGAATGATGTGCTTAATCTTTGATGCTTCGTGGTGACATTCCATCAAGTGGCTATATGTGGATATGAAAAGAGTAAATGTGAAGTTTAAATTGGGTTTGCCAGTTGCAAAGCGAAGGGAGAGTTATACCTTTTGGGGCCATGGAATCTTCACTTGAGGCTAGTAAATATTTGAAAAAGTTCCAATTGATGTTTGAAAAGGTTGAAAATGCAAATGTAGAAGGGGGTGATTTGGATCACTTATGTTCTAAATTGCAAACCTTAGTTGTATCTCAGAAACCACCAAAGTCTATCATAGAAAATATTGCTAAATGTCTCTCACTGAATGTGAGGCTCATTGTTAGATCAAGTGTTAATGTTGAGGATTTGGCTAGTATGTCTGCAGTTGGTCTTTATGACTCTATACCAAATATAAGGGCTTTAAACCTAGAGGTATTTGAAAATGCAGTTGCACATGTCAGGGAATCATTGTACACTCTGAGGGTTTTTCTTAGTCGAAGAATTATTGGTGTGCCACAAAGATAAGTATCTATGGCTGCCTTGGTCTAGGCTCTATGCTATATAATTATGTGGACATTTTCAAAGCCTCTATATCAGATGACCAATAGAGTTGTGGTAGAGTTACTTTGGTCAGAACTTGTGTGGCTCATTGACTGGTGGGCAGGTGTTAAGATACATATATAGGCAGAGCCTAGTACACTATTGTGCATGGGAAAATAACATGCTCTTTTAATCTCTAATCATCGTAGCTATATTGATTGTCTTGTGGGATGGATTTTGGCTTAGTGCTCTAGTTGCCTTGGTGGTGCTCTTGCTGTTATGAAGAAATCATCAAATTTTCTTCCTGTGATGGGCTAGTCTATGTGGTTTTCAGAGTATGTATTCCTTGAGAGAAGTTCGACAAGGGATGAGGCCAGATTGCAGTTAGGTTTACAATGGTTGAAAGATTTTACTCAGCCTTTCTAGCTGGCTCTTTTTGTAGAGGGTACCTACTTTACAAATGTTAAGTTACTTGTAGCTCAAGAGTATGCATCATCTAAAGGGCTATCGGTTCCAAGGAATGTGTTGATTCCTCATACTAATGGGTTTTTTTCAGCTATTAGCAACTTGCAATCATTTGTTCCTACCATATATGATGTTACCACTGTTGTTCCCATTGATGAGGCTTCTCCTACAATGCTACGACTTTTCAAGCTCCACCATCTGTGTTGCATGTCCATATCAACAGACAACTCATGAGTTAGTTTCCCATCACAGATGATGGAGTTGGACAGTGGTGCAAGGTGTGTTTGTTGCAAAGGAAAATTTATTAGATAGGCATAGGAGTGAAAATACATTTGGAGAGAAACTCTATCATCCAATTGGTCATCCTGTGAAGCCACTGTTGGTGGCTTTGGCGTGGTCTTCTCTTCTAGTAGTGTTTGCATATAAACTTGTTAGGCATCTTCTAAGAAGTCAAAAAGGATCTATTTGGTTGGTAGTAGGCATTATATTGACAACACTTATCATGCAAGTGTTTATACGCTTCACTCAATCAGAGCGTTCTACACCTACAAAAGCTACTCCAAAAATAGCTAGGAATGGGACAAATGAACCATCAATAACAAAGATAAGTGCATCGGAGTAATATGAGGGACTTATCTATATATTTGGGGCTGGGGTTCCATACAACTGGATTTTGTATGAAATAAGCGTAAAAAAGGAAAGAAATAGCACAAGGGGGAGTCACACATATGGCAGGTCAGGTAAAGAAGACAATGTGTTGGGTATTTTTATCCCACATTCAAAAGGACAAATGTGCTAATGTTGTTTATATCCACTGGCACTCGCATCCAAGGGAAGTAGAAGTGGAGGCTATTAGCCCTGTATAGATATGCATGCCAGCTGGGCATTTAGACAATATTTTAATACAACATTTAAAACACTCAAAATCATTAGTCCCACATTCATCCCCCATTGAACATATCAAATGTTTATAAGGCATAAATCTTGCATAGTGAAATAGATGAAATAGCGGAGGCTCTATGCTTGCAACTGCTTGGAACATCACCTTGGGATCCATGTCGGCAGGCCCATAGGTAAGGAAATTTTATAGAGATGCGATGAGTGATGACAAGGACCTAAGGTGACATGTGGAAAATAGTCGCACATTCACAGAAGGAAACTGACAGTTAGCAAAACATTTAGCGATTTAGATTTGGCGGTCAGTTAGTTGTGGTCGTTGGGTCATTGAATACCTGGTGGTTACCACAAATCATTCAAAGATTCAGAGATAGCCAATCTCCCAATCACTAGATAAGTTCCCTATTAGAGAAAAAATTCAGAGAACTAGAGACTGCAATGGTCACAAAATCTCCCAATTCTTTGTGGTTAGACAAATTCATTCCAAGATTAGGATAATGGGTTTAGTTGCCCATTCTCCAAACGTAACCTGAGGTTAGGAATTCATCTAGAGATCAGGATATTAGTCTATTCACATGATCTCTAGGTTTGATCATGGTTAAAGTCATCATTCAGAGATCTAGAGAATGTGTGTAGTCACCTAATCTCCTAATCAAGGCTGAAGGCTTGAGTTAAGTCTGAGCGGCCAATCACATTGTGACAAGTGGCACATCCTGATGACCTTTGTGGGAAAATGAAGAAATGATTTAAAATGCCAGATTTCAAAATATTTAAAAATAACATAGTCCAGACATTTGAATAAATTCCAAATTTTAAATGATGAGCCTGATCAGAGATTTAATGCCTAGGAGTTCATGTTTTATTTGAACATAGGTTTGTAATATGTTTTTAGAAATGGTAGGAGACAAGGAATATTTTGGAAATGATTATTTTTAGTTTCAAAGAAGTGGGAAAGAGTAGTATGGGCTTTTGAAATTTTGGGATTAGAATCAAGTCTATTTGGAAAATGATTGCAAAAATGTGGATCGGCTAAAGAAGAATCAATTGTAGATCAGATGTAGAGGAATATTGGAGATATTTTGGGGCTAAGTGGACAACTGTTAGTTCTATGTAACTAATCCTCTTTTTCCTATATCTCTGGTTTTTCTCTCGATTGCAAAGGATGTTGAAAAATTTATTGAAAGGAGAGGCTTTGACTCCATTATTGATTTTCTTGGGAATGTTTGTCAAATTTGGAATGTATTGATACATTCAAATTCTACCTGAATACATTGGAATTCGCTTACATATCTATGGTCTTTTTGTCTGAATTCTGAAGCTTTTGTGTGTTGAATCTATAAAGGAGTTTTAGTGCACCATTTACAAGGTATCTATGATTTTAATCTTTAGTTCCTTTCAAGGAAAGGGTAAAATATTTAGGTTAATTTCTAAGTGCTCGAGGCTTTTGCAAGGATTTGATGATTGGATGTGTTTAAGAGAGGATGAATTGTAAGTCATTTCATCTGGGTTTTGTTTGTGTTTTACTTAGAATATTTCTGCAGATGTATGTTTCTCCTTCTGAGTCTCTACCCTAGGATAAGGCACTGGTCTATCCTTAATTTGCATGGATTTCATCATCACAAAACATAAAAAGATTATTTACTTTCATGTATGTTTGAAAGGACTAAGAAGATTACATTTGTATCAACGATATAAACTAGTGTTGTAATACTTTGAAGAATTAGATCTGATAGGTATACCCGCCTGTAGCCAAGAGCTCAAAGTGAAGAAGGACTTGGACATTGTTAATTAGTCTTTTCTTGTTTCAATCAGTAGTTTAGGAATCATAGAGTTCAAATTAAGCATTCAGGGCTTGTGTGTTGGATTTAGCAAGAAAAATCACTAACAAATTGGTGACTCTGCTGGGGATTGAAATAAGGTTACCATTAAGAGTATCCCAGAGTCTTTCTATATTTAGTTTTGGGAAGAGTCTCATAAATGTTATAATCTGAAAGTTGTTTTTAGATTTGAAAATGTATTACCTGGATTTGTTGTTGTAAAAATTTGAAAATATATATGACTTTGCTATGAGGAATGCCCAGAATCTTGTGGTGTTTGAAGGAAAATTAGTGAATAAATTTTTGTCCTCTGAAAGGAGGTGGCAACTCTATGTTAGAATGAACCTAAGATATGAAGCTTTGTTTCAGATTTCAGTCAGATGTGAGGTGAACAACAACATTCAGCAAAGACTTTCTAGGTATTCTCCATTCAGTATTTTATAAATTTACATGGTCCTTATCTAGTGATGTTGTCATTAAAAGAAAGGACATATAAGTGAAATTACATACTTCTAGATTGAAATTTGAAGTTGAATCATATGTGTGTGAAGTATGTTAGAAAACTTCAGTGATAAGAGAAAGTTAACTACAAGTATAGATTTCCTATTGCTGGTTTTGAAGAATATCAAGTGTGTATGTAAAAGTTGCAGCTAGTAATGGATATTCATAGGTGATCTTTTATCAAAGGATATGTGCCATTTTTTTATGATGGAATACCTAGTTTCCCTATTGAAATCCTTGATGGAATCAAAGGATACTTGCCAAAATTTGATAGGAGCTAGTCTCAGCCAGCAAAGAAGCATATTCAAGATTTTGCTGATGTGATGTATGATTTTCATATTTTCCATGAAGATCTATGGATGAGGTTGTTTGTGCAAACTCTGAAAGGAGATGAAAGATAATGGTTCTCATTCCTATCTGCGGTGTCAATTTCTTCATGGAATGACTTAAGTTCATCCTTCATTGAATAGTTCGATGGGTGGGTAGATGTCAAATTGTTGCTGGATAGATTAATGGAAATTCAGATTGAACAAAATGAGTTGATCCCAAAGTTTAATAATAGATTTGTTAAAACACTAATGGACATCCCTGAGATTTTTAGGCCCCATGATCAGATATGTTTAGCTATATATTTGGGTGCATTGGGCCAAAAGATGGGTTTCTTGTTGTAGGATAAACAACCACAAAGTCTGTATTGGGCTTTTGAATTTTCTATGGATATTGAGTTTAATCTAAAGTATGGAGTTATAAGAAGGCATACCTCTACAATTTTTCATTTTCAAAATGAGATGAACAATCAGGAAAAGGGTGAGTAGCATTAGTGCTTTCATTCCCCTATTAATTGTATTGATCAAAACATTGTATGTGAAAGTGGAATGAATGTCACTACTAGAGATGTTGTTGATGAAGAGATGGAATCTTTTTCAGCCAATAAAGGTAATGAACATTTCCATATTATTGAAAGTACATCCTTCCCTTTGTATGATTTGCCCAAGTATAGTGAGGATAACCATGAAAATGATTTCCCAGTTACTAGTGATGATTTAAATACTGAGAGAAATGGTGATTGTAATGAATCCATGGATGAGGAACATTTGTCATTACTACTACATTTGAAACAACAAGATTTTGGAAGCATGGATAAGGTTGAGAATTAATTGGTTTCTAATGACCTATCACAGGTTTTCTCTCATGTTGTAGATGATTTTTCTTTTTAGTCTACTATGTGTTTAAGTAATAATGAAGATGAATGTGAAGTCATAAAGGCTGAAGACAAATGGGGAAGTTCATTGTTCGGTACTTGTGAAGATGATATGATTTGTTCTAGTACTAATTTTTCATATGATGACAGCAACAGTGGTGAGTCATGTTCTGATTTAGACTCTGATTTTTCTTTCTTTGCTGAAGTTGTAACTGAAGATGAATGTGATGACATGTCTTTTGAAGTTACTAATGTTATATATGATGAAGACATTGATATGAATCAGCTGGCACCTTGTTTTAATTTTTAGGAGAAACAATTCCATGTTGTCTCTAATCCATTGTTCAAAGAATGTGCCTAGGAAAGTGAATTTGTTGAGGGTAACTCATTTTCAGATTTTGATATTCTAGATGTGGCTAAGTATGAACTTCCAGCTCCAATGAAGTCAGTTGGAGGAAAGGTAATGCAAGGTGAGTTTTTTTCTTTTGATGGGAATGTATTACATATTGACAATTTGGTCCTTCTACCACTGAGCATTGATGATAATGAAGGTGATTTAATTTATGGTATTGATTGTGTGAAGCATCCTTATGTTGATAAAGTTGTGCTTTATCAAGAGAAATTAGATTTGTTTAGTATGATTGGTTTGACATATGAGGATGTTTTAGATTCCTTGGTTGAGCTGAATGAGTGTGCATATAGTTGCTTTACTTTTGATATGCAAGCGTGCACTAAAGATGAGTCGGATGTTTGCAGCCAAGAAGAAAAGGTATCAGGCATTTGTCCCCTTTCATGTGCTTCAATGTATGATGATTCCGATGATGTTTATTTTCTAGATAATGATTTTGTGGGGGGGACATAAGAGAGAAGGCATAGGTGATTTTAAATTTGAAGTTATTATGCAGCCTATGTTCCACGATGTTTTCTGTCATCATAAGTTTAGTGGTAGTTGCAGATTGTCAGTTGAGTTTCAAAGGAGAAACTGTGTTTTTTACAAAGGTAAAAGTTAAGGTTCCTTTGTCATTTTGAAGCTGATTATGTATATTTTGTACAATGGTGTTGTTTTCAATAAGGAGTCAAGTTTTTGAGAAGTTTAAGGTTTGATGAAGAAGAAAAGTCAAGTTGATCTTCTTTGGGTGGTCTGTTGTACCAAAGATTCTGGATCCTCTGCATGCCTGCATGGGGCATGCGTCCCAATCAGAGCCACTATTGGAGCTCAAAAAATTCACTCTATGTTTTTGAGTCCATATTCAAAAAATTGTTTGTGTTAGAATTATGCCTTTGAAATTCATTGAAAGGAACGTAGTTTGAGTGCATTAAAAACGTGGACTTGTTGATTTTCATGATGTGTCACTTAAATAGGGTGTTCTTCACCTATCATTTGACGTATGTAATAGGTTTTAGATCCTGATTTTTAGTTCTAACATGTTTTTGAAGTGGTCATTTAAGGGTGTTCCCAAAATCTGCATTAAATGTGTTTCCTAATTTTCACTAAATAGCCCACTTTGAGGAAGTGCATCTCTTGCCCAGTTGGTTTTCATAACATGTGGGTTGTTGAATCATGTTTTAAGCATGAGAGAGAGTGTTCATGCCAATTTTGAGCCCCCCATGTGCCTATTTGACCTGTTTACCAAAGCCATTCCATTTGTAGATTGTTAAAAATCTCTGTGTGCCTTGTCCAATTTTCTAAGTAGCCTACTTTGAGGCCTTATAGTTTGCACCATGTTCATGGTCAGGCATAATTGAACATTTTTCCATAAAAAAAACCTGGAAGACTACTTGCCAAAAGATTTTGAGGTCTCTGCCAATCTATCTGACCACTTTTCCAGGCCAATTCCTACCCTAATTTTTGCTTATTTCATTGTTCTGTTCCAAAATATTACTAAGAGGATGACTTTGGCATTTTATTGTGATCGGAATTTTGACTTTCTTAGGAAGATAATTATGGAGTCATATTCCTTGTATGAGGGTGAATTAGTGCCCAAGTTGCTGGTTCATGAAAGTTTTAGTGGGTGAGTTTTCAGAGCCAATTCTGGAGGTGCCTTGTGTGATTTTGGCAGTACGGAAAGTTTCAGTTTTCAAGTGGCCATTTTTTATCGTTAAAATATTTTGGCTCGAATCTCTTCATGATTTTTCCTTTGGCATATGTGCTTACATCTTGGAGGTGAACTTATATTTCTAATGGCCTTCTCCTGGGAGGTCATTTGGTTAGTTTTTGAAGCCTCTTTCTAGGGCTAGTTAGTGTGATTGATTAGTTTTGTCGAAGTATAGTGAACTGAATGATGTGCTTAATCTTTGATGCTTCGTGGTCACATTTTATCAAGTTTTTGTATGTGGATATGCAAAGAGTAAATGTGAATTTTAAAGTGTGTTTGCTAGCTGCAAAGCAAAGGGAGAGTTATACCTTTTGGGGCCATGGAATCTTCCCTTGAGGCTAGTAAATTTTTGGAAAAGTTCCAATTGATGTTCAAAAAGGTTGAAAATGCTGATGTATGGATAACTTATGCTCTGAATTACAAACCTTAGTTGCATCTCAAAAACCACCAAAGTCTATCATAGAAAACATTGCTAAATGTCTCTCACTGAATGTGAGGCTCATTGTTAGATCAAGTGTTAATGATGCGGATTTGGCTGGTATGTCTGGAGTTGGTCTTTATGACTCTATACCAAATATAAGGGCTTCAAACCTAGAGGTGTTTGCAAATTCAATTGCACGTATCTGGGCATCATTGTACACTTAGAGGGTTTTTCTTAGTCGAAGAATTGTTGGTGTGCCACAAAGACAAGCATCTCTAGCTACCTTGGTCCAAGCTCTATGCTATATAATTTTGTGGCCATTTTCAAAGCATCTATATCAAATGGCCAATAGAGTTGTGGCATAGTTACTTTGGTCAGAACTTGTGTGACTCATTGACTGGTGGGCATGTGTTAAGATACGTATATATGCAGAGCCTAGTACCTTGTAGTGCATGGGAAAAGAACATGCTCTTGTAATCTCTAATCATCGTAGCGATATTGATTGGCTTGTGGGATGGATTTTGGCTTAGCGCTCTGGTTTCATTGGTGGTGCTCTTGCTATTATAAAGAAATCATCAAAATTTCTTCCTATGATGGGTTGGTCTGTGTGGTTTTCAGAGTATGTATTCCTTGAGAGAAGCTGGGTGCAGGATGAGGCTAGACTGGAGTCAAGTTTACAGCGGCTGAAAGATTTTACTCAGCCTTTCTGGCTGGCTCTTTTTGTAGAGGGCACCTACTTTACAAATGCTAAGTTTCTTGTAGCTTAGGAGTATGCAGCATCTAAATGGCTATTGGTTCCAAGGAATGTGCTAATTCCTCGTACTAAGGGGTTTGTTTCAGCTGTTAGCAACTTGTGATCATTTTTTCCTACCATATATGATGTTACCGTTGTTGTTCCCATTGATGAGGCTTCTCCTACAATGCTATGACTTTTCAAGCTCCATCATTTGTGTTGCATGTCCATATCAAGTGACATCTCATGAGTGAGTTTCCCAACATAGATGATGGAGTTGCACAGTGGTGCATAGATGTGTTTTTTGCAAAGGATAATTTATTAGATAGGTATAGGAGTGAAAATACATTGGGAGAGAAACGATATCATCCAATTGGTCATTCTGGGAAGCCACTATTGGTGGCATTGGCATGGTCTTCTCTTCTAGTAGTGTCTGCATATAAACTTGTTAGGCATCTTCTAAGTAGTCGACAAGGATCTATTTGGTTGGTAGTAGGCATTATATTGACAAGACTTATCATGCAAGTGTTTATACACTTCACTCAATTAGAGCATTCTACACCTACAAAAGCTACTCCTGCAATAGCCAGGAATGGGACAACTAAACCATCAATAACCAAGATAAGTGCATTGTAGTAATATGAGGGACTTATCTATATATTTGGGGCCGGGGTTTCATACAACTAGATTTTGTATGAAATAAGCGTAACAAAGAAAAGAAATAGCACGAGGGGGACTCATGCATATGGTAGGTTGGGAAAAGAAGACAACGCGTTGGGGATTTTTATCCCACATTCAAAAGGACAAATGTGCTAGTGGTGTTTATATGCACTGGCGCTCACATCCAAGGTAAGTAGAAGTAAGTGGAGGTTGTGGCTGCTCCATGCCCTTGTGGGCCCACATAGATATGCATGCTGGTTGGGCATTTAGATAATATTTCAATACAACATTTAAAATACTTAAAATCATTAGTCCCTCATTCATGCCACATTGAACATATCAGATATTTATAAGGCATAACTCTCGCATAGTAAAATAGATGAAAAAGCGGAGGCTCCATGCTTGTGACTACTTGGAACATCACCTCAAGATCCATGTCGGTGGGCCCATAGGTAAGAAATATTTTTAGAGACATGACGAGCGATGACGGGGACCTGAGGTGACACGTGGCAAGTAGTCACACATTCATAGAATGAAGCTGATAGTTAGCAAAAAATTCAGCGATTCAGAGTTGGCGGTTAGTTAGCTATGGTTGCTAGGTTGTTGAATACCTAGTGGTTAGCACAAATCATTTAGAGATTCAGAGATAGCCAGTTTCCCAATCGCTAGATAAGTTCATGGTTAGAGGATTTATTCAGAGAACTAGAGACTACAGTGGTCACTGAATCTCCCAATTCTTGGTGGTTAGACAAATTCATTCCGAGATTAGGAGAATGGGTTCAGACGCCCATTCTCCAAATGTAACCCGATGTTAGGAATTCATTTAGAGATCAAGAGATTAGTCTATTCGTGTGATCACTAGGTTTGATTGTGGTTAAAGTCATCATTCAGAGATCTAGAGAATGTGTGTAGTCGCCTAATCTCCCAATCAAGGGTCAAGGCTAGAGTTAAGTCTGAGTGGCCAATCACATTGTCACAAGTGGTGCATCCTGATGACCTCTGTGGGAAAATGAAGAAATGATTTAAAATGCCAAATTTCAAAAGATTTAAAAAATAAAATAGTCCAGACATTTGAATAAATTCTAAAATTTAAATGATGAGCCTGATCAAAGATTTAATGCCTAGGAGTTCACTTTTTATCCGAACATAGGCTTGTAATATATTTTCAGAAATGACAGTAGACAAGGAATCTTTTGGAAATGATTATTTTTAGTTTTAGAGAAGTGGGAAAGAGCAGTATGGGATTTTGCAATTTCGGGATCAAAATCAAGTCTGTTTGGAAAATAATTATAGAAATGTGGATCAGTTGAAGAAGAATCAATTGTAGATCAGATGTAGAGGAATATTGGAGATATTTTGGGTCTAAGTGGACAACTCTCAGTTCTGTGTAACTGACCCTCTTTTTCCTATATCTCTGGTTTTTCTCTTGATTGTAAAGGATATTGAAAATTTTTCTGTAAGGAGAGTCTTTGAATCCATTGTTGATTTTCTTGGAAATGTTTGTCAAATTTGGAATGTATTGATACATTCAAATTCTACCTGAATACATTGGAATTCCCTTACATATCTGTGTTGTCTTTTTGTCTGAATTCTGAAGCTTTTGTGTGTTGAATCTATAAGGTAGT
Source organism: Chamaecyparis obtusa (assembly GCA_027943335.1). Lineage (NCBI taxonomy): Eukaryota > Viridiplantae > Streptophyta > Pinopsida > Cupressales > Cupressaceae > Chamaecyparis > Chamaecyparis obtusa. The sequence continues at coordinate 65,310 of BSBK01008208.1, forward strand.
TTTAGTGCACCATTTACAAGGTATCTGTAATTTTAATCTCTAGTTCCTTTCAAGGAAAGGGTAAAATATTTAGGTTAATTATGAGAGATCAGGAATTTTGCAAGGATCTGATGATTGGATGTGTTTAAGAGAGGATGAATTGTATGGCATTTCATCTCAGTTCTATTTGTGTTTTACTTAGAAGATTTCTGCAGATGTATGTTTCTCTTTCTGACTCTCTGCCCTAGGATAAGGCACTAGTCTATCCTCAATTTGCAAGGATTTATTCATCAAAAAACTTAAAAGATTATTTACTTTCATGTATGTTTGAAAGGACTGAGAAGATTAGGTTTGTATAAAGGATATAAACTAGTTTTGTAATACTTTGAAGAAGTAGATCTAATAGGTACACCCACCTGTAGCCAAGAGCTCAAAGTGAAGAAGGACTTGGTCCCTGTTAATTAGTCTTTTCTTGTTTGAATCAGGAGTTTAGGAATCATAGAGTTCAAATTAAGCATTCGAGGCTTGTGTGTTGGATTCAGCAAGAAAAATCACTAATAGAGCCAACACAAGTCTGTGATGATGCTACAAAAACAAAGTTGGTCACTTTTGGTTTGGAAGAGGTTGAGCATGTAGAATTAAACATTTCTATTAATGAGGAGTTTGTGGATGATTAAAAGCATCACATCAGGCCATTTTTTCATTCCGAACATTTGTCACTGCAATCAGCATTGTCAAGATTTGAATATACAATCAATTTTGAATTCAGTATTTGTCTTGTTAATGTTCACTTAAAAATTCATATGTTTAATGCAACCAATCCAATGTATTTTTAACTTTATTGTTTAGTAGTTGACTAGCCTAATAGCTTACTTAGCCAATTTTTTTAATTTTCATTTGAGTTCTAAGATTCTTATTTATTATATTGTATATATATTTTTAGAACTAAATTTTGAAGTAATATATGCATTTGTGCCTCCCCCCACTACTATCCCCAAACTTAGGACCTTGGTCCCCCTTAGAAAAATCTATAAAACTATGCCTTTTTTTCAAGAAATTGGGGTTGATTAGGTCAAAGAAAAAACTAGAATGCTAGCTTGACCTTACATGCCCTAAACACCAAGTGCCATTTAATCACAATTACTCATGTGTTATCAATGTTTTATGGTTATGTGGTTTGTATAGCATAAATTGTAACTCGTATGCCACCAGATATAGATAGAAAGAATCAATAATCTAGATCCAAACTACAAATCAATGATATCTTCATGGCACCTACTTGGTGGAAGCTTATAAATTATATCCTAAAACATAGATGGAAACCAATAGATCAAATGTTGCACTTCATTATTGCAAGCTTCTCCATAATTACTATGTACCATACAATGCAAAGCCTATATGGAATTGCAGTGAATAATCAAACATATCACACCCTTTCCAAATGGTTAATAATGAAACCATAAGTCCAATTACATTCAACTCTTGATCTTTCAAGGTCATTTGACCTTCATGAGTCTACATGACTCTCTTTACATGCCTTTTCTAGGGTGCCATGCACCATATATCAATGCTCCATTTTATATAGCCTCTTGTGTTTTACCAATATTTGTTATACCCAAGTAGGTTCATTGGGAGTGATTTTCCAAATCAACCCAAAATAGGAACTTGAATCAATTTTGGATTGTTTATTGAAGTTAGAAGTTTTTTTCAAAGGTGTAGAGCCTATAGTAAGAGATCTAGTTGAAAAGTTGAGAGATTCACTCCTAGAGGATAAGTGAAGCTATAAGGTCTACATCAAGTGGTATCAGAGCTCAGTAAGAGTTATGAGGAGAAAGACAAGATGTCAGTGGGAGATGGAGAAACCAATCTCAAAATACCACTTGAAGCCTTGCAATGTTGAGAGTGGGATAAAGGATACATTTGAGACCCTATATAAGGAATAGCCTTATTGAGATTCACTTTGTTTTGAGAATAGTTTTATATTATGTACTAAATAGGACCAACCACGTGAAGGTGGAAGCTCATTTGGCCCCACCCCCCTGCCCTAATATCACTCTAAATTCCCCATTAACATCTAACATTCATTCATTATTTCATCCATTAATAAAATGTAAGATTTATTAATTATCATATGATAACATTCATTAACATTCATTAACACATTATAAAATTTATGAACATTCAATAGCACATAATTAAATTCATTGGCATATAAAAATCAATCATTATCAATTAAGGTGCATAGATGACAATCATTTCTTTTTTTTCTTTTGGTTTCTCATTTTTAAGAAGAAATCCTAAGAGGAGCATCAATATCATCATGATCATCTCCCCTCTCAATAGATCTCAATGCACGCTTAGCTCTTTGTTGATGCAAAGGGGGGTCATCTGCAATAACATATAAAATGGTTAAATTAAAAACATTTTATTACAATTTGTTACAAGTATTTTAGTACTTTCAAGGCCATAATTGTATAGCTCTTTACCTGATCTAGTCACATCGTCAACTTCGAGATCAGTTTGTCTAGCCTCGGCCTCAACCTCAACCTGCTCATTAACAACGAGCTCTACACTCTCTACAACTACAATAAAAATTATTACATTAATCCAAACACCAATTGCAATTAAATTTGTACTACTACACCAATCAATTTAAGATGTTTACTTGTATTAATAATTACATAAAAAAAATTGAATAGAAAATGTATACCTCCATCACTGTGATGCACATCCTCATTGGCATCATCACACATAGATTGTGTACCAAAATCAAAAGAATGCATTCCCATTTCATATGCATTCATGTTATCATTGTTTTCTTCCTTAAAACAAATATACTCACTTTATGTTGGAACTTAACATCAAATAAACTAATTGGTAAATAACTAAATTTGAAATAATCATCATTTAGCTTACTTCCTTCGATGGATCTATCAGTAGAACCTTGTGAACTTCTTATTCTTTCTGCCATGGCTTTATAGCCTTGTTGGAAGCCAATTCTCTTGTCCTCTTCTATGAGACTTATATTGAAGTCTGCACCTTGCATTTTTGCTTGGTGTAAAGGATAAACTATGGACGGGGTCTTAGAACAATGGTTTGCACATAACAGAGACTCCAAAGCCAGTATTTTACACTTACATGAAATTGTATTGATATGAAAAGTAAATGTAGATGATTAATATTGAAATGAAGAGATAAAGGTACTTACCACCAAAAAAAGAATCGGCTAAAAACCCTAGCAAATGATCTCAGAAACTATTCATTTCCATGTTCCTAAACTAAAACTGTGAGATCCATAAAACTCAGAAATCATTTTCCAAGATGAGATCAGGTTAGCTTTGACCCTCATAAAAGGTCAAAGGCTACATTTTTATTCTGAAGGTTGATTTTGACTTTGTTCATAGATCTCGAAAGTTCACCGAAAAGGTTATCCAAATCCAATCTCAGATCTGAAATTCCGCACCTATACCTGCAATAAAAATGGTTTTCTTTGTTGGGGGTAGGGGTTTGCCTTAGTCAAACCCTAATTTATGAATTAACCTTCAAATTGAATTGAAATTACTAGAATAAACAAAGTAAATGGAACAATTCACCTTGCTTGAGTTGAAACCCTTGTGGAGGATTCGAATCCTTGAATCCACAAGAATGGATGAATGTAGAATCTAATGTAGGATGTCTCTAATCAATTGTCTTTAGATCTTCAACACCAATCTTGAATGGATCTTGAATTTGGAAGAGGCTTGAATGGAAATGGAGGAATCTTCAACAAGAGAGCTCCATAGAGCTTGAATCCTTCAATGGCTACTAATGGATCTCCTTGATGAATTGAATGCTTGAATGCTTGAATGGTTGATCTTCTTGCTTGCTTGCACTTGAGAGCTTGAGAGATTGTGAGATGAGATGTGATGAGATGGAGAAAATGAGAGAGGAAGGCTCCCTATTATAGTGATCTAGGGCACAAGAGGGGCCTCGTAGAAAACAATAATTAAGGGCCCATCACACAAAACTCTAGAGAGGTGCACATGGAGAGGAAATTAAATTAAAGTCTTGACATAAAACTCTAGGAGGGGACCACCCTTAATATAGAAATAAAATAATTATTTAAGAGCCTTGTCACAAAATTTGAGGTAAGGCAAACCCCAAAGTTAATTTGAGCATTAGGCACAAAAATCAAGAAAGGCTAATATCCAATAATAAATAAGGAATCCTATACAAATATTGAGAAAGTTCCACCTCAGATATTAATTTGAGAATTCGACACTTAATCTGAGAAATAATGGCCCCAAAGAGGGAAAATAAAAGATTTTTACGAATCCCCGAAACCGGAAGCTAACCCTGAAGATCTTGAACCCTAGGGTCAAGGACGTGGTCAATCCTGACCAGGTCAGGGTCAAGGTTAATCCTGACTAGGTTAGGTTCAAGGTTGATCCTGACCAGGTCAAGATTGAGGTTGATCCTAACCAAGTTAGGGTCGAGGTCAACTTTGACCTAAAAGGTCAACCTTGACCTTGAGGTCAAAAATCTTAGGTTCATAGTCCAAGATGCTAGGAAAATGCCAGGAAGAAGTGGAAAATGGAGTAGAATAGGGGAAAAATCTAGATCCAAGTCAAGTATCCATTCAAGGCATTCGACATGACCCCAAACAACTTACTCGGAGGGCTAAAAACTCTTAACATGGAAGTGCTTTCATTTTAAGATGATACATTAAGCCCCCATTTTAGCAAGAGTATGGACTCGATGTAAACTCTTCATAAAGGAGATCATAAAGAAAAAGATGATCTTATTGAAATCAAAGGGACAAAGGAATCCTCAAGCCCCCAAGGACTTGAGTCTTCATCAACTCCAAGATTTCAATAAGAGAGACATCACTAGAAAAAGATAGAAAGGGAAGAGAGGAGTGGTTAGCTTGCCCAGTAAGATGTGTGTATCTCACTGTGAACCACAAAAGGATAGGATGGCCTACCTAGAAAACATTGGATAGTCACCCCATAAAGTTGTGTGCCTTTTGGTGGCTTTGTGCATGTATGTAGTGCATCTTCTAATGGCTTTTATAAAGTACCCATGGATCCACCTTCTTGTATCACCATGGAATACAAAATGCGTGTCTCCTCAGGATTTAGCAACTTATGTACGTTACCTTCAGAAGATTTAGCATATTTAAAATTGAAAAATGTGCGTCTCTTCAGGATTTAGAAACTTATGTGTGTTACCTTCCAAGATTTAGCATATTTGAAATTGGAAATGCATGTCCCTTCAGGATTTAGCAACTTATGTGTGTTACCTTCCAAGATTTAGCATATTTGAAATTAGAAATGCATGTCCCTTCAAGATTTAGCAACTTATGTGTGTTACCTTCTGAGATTTAGCATGTTGCAAAACAAAAGGTTAGAACAAAAATGCATAATATAGAGCAAGGGAGTCCATATATATGCCCCCCTCCTTAATATGGCAAAAACATACTATATTGACAAGATAAGGAAAGAAAAGAAAAAGGATAAAGCCCTCTTCAACATCAAGACAATATCCTTAGACAACAACCAGTCCAAACCAAGAAGGTCACAGCTCCTATGAGGCCATGGAAGGAATGAATGCAAAGAGATATCATACAAGAAGTGAAAAAGTAACCTTTGTGAGGGATAGCAGAATGTTCAAGTTCCAAGGTGAGAGATTTATCGACCATGGAAACCCAATGTCAAACAACAAAATAGGTTGTGATCAAGGAAAAAAATCCTCTATGCAAACCAAAATTTTCATGTATGATTGGATATCACATAATAGATAAATACTGCTTAACCAAGGAAAGAGGTGAATCCCGAAAAGATAGAAAATAAGGAGATGACATCCTTGCCCCCCAAGTGTAGGAATAGAGATGGAAAGGGACCTATTATATCACTCACAACACTATACAAGACAACGATCCCACAAGGATTAGGCTAACATTGTTTGCATAATGTGGAGCTCTATAATACGAACATAAATGTGATTTAGAGAAAACATGATTGAAATAGAACTCATTGCCACATGATATATAATAACATTACTATCAATGAGCTGCGTAATCTTATAATGTAAACCTTGACATTCATTGGTAGAGTGATCATGAAATATATGATATAAAGAAAAAGGAAGAGTCTTCAAGTGTGGACTACATTTATTTTTGCATTTAGGTCTACTAATCATCTTTGCACGAAGGAGTTTAGGAAAAAGAACTTCTTGGACAAATTCCTTCATAGGTTCATCATGTTTTGAAGTGTTATTGGAGATGTTGTTAACATTGATTTGTTGTTGAGGACTAAATCCCAATCCATAAGAATGCTCATGCCCCCCAGTGTGTAAGGGCATTTGAATTCCCTATTTATGTTTACCACATCCTTGACTATTAAATCCTTGTTTAACAAGGAAATGATAACCAGGACCATAACAAGAAGCCATATTAGAAGGAGTCAATGGAACTTAAGTAGTCACTATGTCATCATTAGTAGGCTTGATAGATTCATTGTAGGTAGAAGAAGTGACAAAGTTATTATGAAGGGATTTATAAGTAAAAACTCATTGTTCAAATTCTGTTTGTTTCTTGATAAAATCAAGATCATTAACCTTATACTCTCCAATAAAGGTAGGAGTAAAATCCAAGGTTCCCCAATCATCACTAGGAAGAGCATTAGAGGAAGAAGGATTAGTAGTAGGAATATGAGTAGTGTGAGTTTGAATATTCAGACAAGGATTAGGCGCATCATCCGCATGAAGTGAATATATCTCATTGTTATATATAAACTTGACTTTTTGGTGAAGGGTGGAAGGAATGACATGCATCTCATGCAACCAAGGTCTACCCAAAACAATATTATAATTGAGAGGTCCAGGCATAACATGAATAGGTTTATCCAAGATGACTGGTTCTACTTTGATAGGTAAGGTAATGATGCCTAAAGTATTCTTAGCAATGTTATCAAAGCCATGTATTGGAACATTGTCAGGTTGAATAGTTGAAAGATCAACGTTAATCACGTTGAGCATGTCCATGCTACAAACATTAAGCCCAGATCCATTATCAATCAAGGTCCTACAAATGATACTTTTATTGATAGTTATAGCAACCATAAGAGCATCATACCGCTTCTAAACTTCTTTAGAAGGTAAGTCTTTTTGAGTAAAAACAATTTCAGGAGGACTTAGGGTAGCATGCATGCATTGTAAGAAGTTATTGATGTTCTATTAATTAGGAGGTGGAGTGGGAAGAGTTGCTAGAGATTTTTGCAAGGCTTCATAGTAGGTAGGTGAAGTTTGAAGAAGCTCCCATAAAGAAATCTTGGCAGGAGTATTCTGCAATTGGGTTATCAAATCATACTTCTTACTAGGAAGACAAGGTGGAGGAGGAAGAATAGGTTGAGAAGGTGGAAAAGAAGTAGAAACAATCAAATTAGGTTGAAGGTTATTCCTTGTATGATATGTGTGAGCTATCAAATCTTGATCATTGAAAGACTCCATAGGTTTAGCTTTGATAGTAAGATGAGGACAACCTTTGATAGTTAACAAGGGTTTAGGATAAACCATATTAGTTGTCTCAACACTACAAATAGATTAACCAAAAAGAAGAAAAGAGAACATCCTGGGAGAAGATGAGGTAAGATCTTGATTATCCATAGGATCATCACTAAAAGAGAGAGCATTAAGGGAATTCATATCATTCTCCACTAGTGCCTCATCACTAGAAGGAATCTCAAATGGAGGTAAAGCATCTATAATATCATCTTCATTCACTAAAATGTCTGCATAAGGGGAGTGTGTTTTAAAAAAAATATTCATCATCATGTATGAATATGTCATCCATTAATAAATCACCCTCTTGTATCAAAGATTCTTCATGAGGAGGGGATAAATCAATATCTTTATCCAAGGGATCATTCATAATGGTTTAATAAGGAAGAGATTAATCAACATCCAAGTCCAAAGGTTCATCCCAAATAGGAGGATTATCATCCCTATCAATAAGGCACTTGAAAAATGCTTGAAACAAATTTTGCATCATGATAATGAATAAAAAAGTGCATAGAAAATAGATCTAGAAAAAGGAAATCAAACACAATAGGGCATCTAATTCCACAAAGTAATGCAAATGTTTTTGTATTTTTGAAATATAAATGCAAGAGCATAAAAGAAATGTACTCTTATTGTAATATCTAACACAAAATTCCAATCTAACACAAAATTCCAATCTAACACAAAAAAAAAAGATTTATTGTAAATGGGTTCACCAAAATGTAAAGCATAAAATATGGATGGGGTCCTAGAACAATGGTTTGCACATAATAGAGACCCCAAAGCCAATATTCTACACTTACATGAAACTGTATTGATATGAAAAGTAAATGTAGATGATTAATATTGAAATGAAGGGATAAAGGTACCTACCACCAAAAAAGAATTGACTGAAAACCCTATCAAACGATCTCAAAAACTATTGATTTCCGCATTCCTAAACTAAAACCACGAGATCTATAAAATGCAGAAATATTTTTCCAAGATGAGATGAAGTTGACTTTGACCCTCATAAAAGGTCAAAGGCTATATTTTTATTCTGAAGGACAATTTTGACTTTGTTCACAAATCTCAGAAGTTCGCTGAAAAGGGTATCCAAATATGATCTCATATCCAAAATTCTGCACCTATACCTGCAAGAAAAATGGTTTTGTTTGTTGGGGGGTAGGGATTTTCCTTAGTCAAACCCCAATTTAGGAATTAACCTTGAAATTGTATTGAAATTGCTGGAATAAACAAAGTAAATGGAACAATTGACCTTGCTTGAGTTGAAACCCTTGTGGAGGATTTGAATCCTTGAATCCACAAGAATGGATGAATGTAGAATAAAATGTAGGATGTCTCCAATCAATTGTCTTTAGATCTTCAACACCAATCCTGAATGGATCTTGAATTTGGAAGAGGCTTGAATGGAAATAGAGGAATCTTCAACAAGAGAGCTCCATAGAGCTTGAATCCTTCAATGGCTACAAATGGATCTCCTTGATGAATTGAATGCTTGAAGGCTTGAATGCTTGAATGGTTGATCTTGTTGCTTTCTTGCACTTGAGAGCTTGAGAGATTGTGAGATGAGATGTGATGAGATGGAGAAAATGAGAGAGGAATGCTCCCTTTTATAGTGATCTAGGGCACAAGAGGGGCCTCGTAGAAAACAATAATTAAGGGCCCATGGCACAAAACTCTAGAGAGGTGTACATGGAGAGGAAATTAAATTAAAGTCTTGACACAAAAATCTAGGAGGGGACCACCCTTAATATAGAAATAAAATAATTATTTGAGTGTCTTGTCACAAAATTTGAGGTAAGGCCAACCCCAAAGTTAATTTGAGCATTAGGCCCAAAACTCGAGAAAGGACAATCTCCAATAATAAATTAGGAATCCTATAGAAATATTGAGAAAGGTCCACCTCAAATATTAATTTCAAAATTTGACACTTAATCTGAGAAATAATGGCCTTGAAGAGAGAAAATACAAGATTTTGATGAAGCCCCGAAACCGGAAGTTAACCCCGAGGATCTCAGACCCTAGGGTCAAGGACGAGGTTGATCCTGACCAGGTCAGGGTCAAGGTTGATCCTGACCAGGTCAGGGTCGAGGTTGATCTTGACCAGGTCAGGGTCGAGGTTGATCCTGACTAGGTCAAGGTCGAGGTTGATCCTAACAAAGTCAAGATCGAGGTTGATCCTGACCAGGTCAATGTCGAGGTCGCCTTTGACCTAAAAGGTTGACCTTGACCCTGAGGTCAAGAATATCAAGTTCATAATCCAAGATGCCAAGAAAATGCCAGGAAGAAGTGGAAAATGAGGTAGAATAGAGGAAAAAGCCAGATCCAATTTGAGTATCAATTCAAGGCATTCGACATGACCCCAAACTACTTACTCGAAGGGATAAACACTCTTAGCATGGAAGTGCTTCCATTTTAAGATGATACACTTGGTATCATCAAATTTTATTTCATTGTTTCATCAAAACAAAAAGGATTGCAAATTATAAATAAATATTATAAAGATCAAATTATTATTTTTAGTGTTAAAATGTGAGGCCTCACCCTGACCCATCATAGCACTATTGATACATTTGCATTTTGATACAACATAATTTGATACTTTGATACACTTTGTGATCATTCTGACAGAGACTGATCATATTATGTTTTATGATGATGATTCTATTATGTGGATTACATTTTGGTGTGGATTAGGACCTAGAACATATTGTTGATTTTGGTTATACATGCTAGATACGTGATTTGATGAGAAAGACTTAATCATAATTAGATGTGATTATTTCATGGATTATGCTCTAAGTTAGGAAATAGCATGGATAATATGTCATGATGATTTATGAAGGTACTATGTTTGAACATTACTGAATGAAAATTGTAATTAGAAATTTAATTCTGCATATCAATGAATGTTGCTAATTATGGGTTATATATATATATATATATATATATATATATATATATATATATATATATATATATATATATATATATATATATATATATATATATATAATATATATATATATATATATATATATATATATATATATATATATATATATTATATATATACACATGTGGTTTTATTACCTTGGACTATTGATGCTTGAGTTTAGTGCGCAAGAAAGAAAATCATGGAATTATTCGGAGAATCTGGGCTAAACACATGTGAATTGAGTAAGGCAAGGTTTAATCTAATGAAGATATTGAAACCTCATTGTAATGTGATTTTTGTTTGTAAACATGATTTGTATGTATGTTAATAGATAAAATTCAAGTTTTTTATTGGACATGTCATTTGTGAATGTGATGTGTATTTTATGGTGTCACTTAACACTTGTAATGTCCATGTGGATAGTGACATGTAAATTAGGGTTTGGCAAGGATCACCCAATCTAATAGGATATTATATTAATCCCACTTGCATGTAGATGTCTTGTAGGGATCACATCAAGTTGGAATTCGGATTTGAGCTTAAGTGGTACTTTACAGGGGTCAAAAGTGACCATAGACTACATTTTGTGCCAAAATTAGCTAACCCTAGGGGGTTACGTTGAGTTGGGGGCTAGTTTTTACCTATGGGAAGGTCTAGATCACCATTATGGCCCTCCAAAAAGGCTACTCTTCAAGAGTAGTGAAAATGGAGATGGCCACATGAATTTTAACTTGTTCCACACTCCTTGCTAAACTCATCATTAAGAGGGGGGGACAAGAGGTAAGGCCAAGGACTAGAGGACATGTCTCATTAATTGATAGTTCTTGAGTAAATTTTTGGAGGTCCTTTTAAAGGGCTTGGAGAGACTTAGTGGGTGTTCATCCACTCTCTAATTTTAGAGACACTTAGGGTTTGTAGTTGGAAGAAGGAAAGTCAAAGGAAAAGGATAAGGGCTCTTCTCAAATTCTTTTCTTGCCATTTTCTTTGGATCAAGGTTGGTGTTCTTGCCATGAAGAAGTTTTCTTTTTTTTGTAAATTCATGTTGAAGATAATTTTTGTGAAGAATGTATGTGTAGAAATGCATGTTTTCCTTGCTAGGTAAATGTTTTTTTGTTGATTGTTGATGGGTATGTGTGACTATGAATTGAATCTCCTTTTTGTTTTGTTTTGTGTTGCTATGCTTTTTCATGGGAGTTTAAGGCATCACTCACCCTTTGGGAAGGGAAGTAGTAGCCTTGGGTGAAGGGGTTAGTTGGGCTCTCTATTGTAGTTGAGAGTCTCTTCTCTTGGAGAAGAGGGAGAAATTCATGGTGTATGGGCTCCAAGAAGCCATGTTGTAAATCATTGCATTTGGGAATGGAAATGACAAAAAGTTTGTGTATGAAGAAATGATAATGTAGCCTTTGAAAGGCATGAAAATACTCTTGTTTGGAAATGTAAATTTTATGGAATTCTCCTCCTTGGAAAAGCCCACATTCACCCTTTTTAAATGGATTATGGAAATCCATTCGTGAAGCCATCCAGCTCGGGGGTGGTCTCCTTGAGACCTTGGATAGGAGGTGAGCTCTTCCATGGTATGTTCTCTCATTTGTAGGTTTGAAGCCATGTTCTTGTAAAAAAAAAAGCTTTGGAAGAGTTTCATTCTTGGTGTTGTGAAAGCCAAATATGTTATTGCATTGTTGCAAGTATGTAATGGGAAAACACTCCTTTTGTTAAATGTGTAGTTGTATTAATGAGTATATATCAAGATGCAGAAAGAGTAACCTTGTTCATTTTAGAAAATCCTTTTTGTTGATAGGAGGAAACATATCTTTCTCTAAAACAAATGTACAGATCTTAGTGGAAAACTAATTAAGGATGAAGAGATTATGTTACATCCTCTTATTTTTCTTGCATGTTATTCTTCACTTTTACTAAGTAAAGATTATAGTAACATTCTTTCAATAGAAATCTTCAAAATTGATATTATATGTGAAGTCATCCCATGTTGAAAGTGATTAGAAAGTTTAAAGTTTTAGAAGTTTTAGTTGTTTCATTTGATATAAAAATTTATGTTAAAATCACATTATGGTCCTATAGATTTCTAGAGGAAATTCATCCTATCTTTTTGTGAGAAAACTAAATAAAAAATACCTCTTTGACCATTAGCAATAAAAAGAGAATGAACACAAGAGGCCAAAAGAATTTTTTTTTAAAAAGCAAATAGAGACCTACAGGTCTAAAAAATTTATGGAAAAAATTCCCATACATTTTCCTTTACCACAGTCAATAAACTATTCTTTTTATTGACCACTTGCTTCTAAACTTACAAAATATTATATAAAAACTATAATTCTACCTAGTCTTTAGGAGACAACAGGAGGTGGGACCCAATTAGGTCACCACCCCAAAAGGTTAAAAAAAAAATCCTTAGAATATTATAATATATAGACACACACACAGATAT
>BSBK01008209.1:2500-107500 GCA_027943335.1 Chamaecyparis obtusa
CCATCCACACTGTTAGGGTGTAGACCCATCAACTCCTTTATGTTACTTGAGAGCTTTTTGACATGCTTTTGAATCAAAAAAGGAGAGTGCATGAGCGTCTTGTGGGATGTTTCCAAGACATCAAGCTTGAATCCAAGCTTTCAAGTGCTGATATTCGATAAATCCAAACTCTCATCCCCAAGGATGTCAATCTTATTTAGTTTTTCATCTCCTAGAGAAGACACCTTAAAAATACTCCATTATCTATTGTGCTAGGTAATATCACCTTCCCATTCAACATTAATTTTATGGGTGATCCAATCTACCTGTACTACTTCAAAATAAACTAGAGTGGACTCCATAAGAAAGTAGCAGATCATCCCCACTTGGTCTAAGATCCATTGGTCCACTACAAGGGATTTATTCTTCACTGCCCTTAAAGAATCCATCTTGGTCTATGGAATTGACTCTAGGGTGGATGCTTCTAGCATTTGTGAGGAAATGTGAGAGGATAATTCTTACAAAACTTCCCTATATTTGGCCAATGTGGATTTTAATTCCTTCATTTTCTAGTATTCCTTCTCAATCCTCTCACACACTATTCTAGTGGTGTCATTGAGGTTGTTGAGTTTTCTCCACTTATCTTTTTTCCCAAGATTGATCTTAGTTGTTTTTTAATTCATCAGAGTGACCTCAAAGATGTCTTTCTCTAGAGGTGTCATAGCAACCTCGACCACCATTTCTCCTTTATCATTTCTTTTGGTAGTAAAAATAGTCTGAGCCTTCTTAGGCTTCATTGGGGTTGTGAGTTTGGCCATGATCTCTTGTAATGAGGGAACTTGATATGCTTTGGGATATTTTATTTTAAATCCCACAATAAACCATTGTGGTGGAGGCAAGGTGTTGAGTTCTTCTTCACTCATGTCATGGGAGGTGAACATCATACCTCTCTTCCCTTCTACTTTTTTAGGAGGAGGATTCCTAGGATCCATTATTATTTTTTGTTGTGGATCTTATTAGAGAGGAGGAATGTTAGGTTACAGACCTATAGTTGCTTTCAAAGGTCCACTTTATTCCTATGCTTTAGCTTGTTCCTCCCAAAAAAGTTCTTCTTGCATTCTCTTCTCTACTGCCTCAGTGGCCTTATGACAAGTATATTCCTTTTATTTATTTGTTTTTACTTGATCTATCACCTTTTTCTTCTCTTCCTCAAGGTGTTTCTTCTTGTCCCCTTCTTCCATTTGGTTCTCAACCTCCTTGAGCTCCTTTTTAAAATTTTCTTGAAGTAGTTAGGCCTCTCATTCTTGAACTAATTATTATTCAGGGAGATACACTCCCTCTTATTTTTCTTGTTCTTCATCCTCTTGCTTGTCTTTGGCTACTTTATCTACAAAATATCTCTCTTCTTCAAGGTGTAAATCTTCTTCTACATTATCTTCTTGTTCTTTAGAAACCCTCTCCTCTTCTTCCTTTTGTCTTTTTACTTCTTTGACCACTCAGAAGAGGAGGTCTTAATCCTCTAGAGTGAGTACCATGTTCAAATCATCAGGAACCTTCTCCAGTACAGGTTCTTCTGATGGTTGAGATTGTGTTTCTTCAAATGGGACCTTCTCCAGGAGTTTTGAAATAGAAGCATCTATTTGCTTCTTCTTATGCCTTTCCCTAGACTAGATGTTGAACTGAGAGCACTGGAGTGGGACGTCTTCATCTAATGGAACAATTCCTTTCTCATCCAAGTTGATTAGTGTTATTTGTGGTTCCCTTGGAGTGGCTGAACTTGTTTCTTCTTGTGAAGGGGTGGTAGATTCCATAGGTTCCATAGATAACCTGAATGTTAACACCTTGTTTTAGTGTAGATGCAAAATTTTGGATGTTGTGCATTTATCTCCCAAACTCTTCCATAAAAACTTCTTTGGGGAATTCTCAAGGGGATTTAGATTTTCATAGGGTGTTCCCCCTTTCTTCTTCTGCAACCTCTCTTATTGCTAAGAGGTCTATTTATTCTTGGCCTTTTATTTTTGGCTCCCCTTAGAGAGAATGCCATCAAAACCTTTGTTGCTATGGGAGATTACTCCTGAGGAGAGGATCATTATGTTGAACTCCTTTGGTTGGTCCTAGTTTATTGTGGGGAGGTTTTGTTCTACTATCTTGTTCCTCTCAAATGCTAGATCTAGAATAACCCCTATGAATTTAAAGTTCTTAAATAATTCTTCAAGCTTTAAGTCTTGCATCTACTTGGTTGTCAACTTGTGATAATGACACCAAAATTGATCAAAATCATCTTGGCATCCTTCCCAAAAATCCTCAATGTGAGGTACATGCATATCATAGACATTGGGGAGCATCCCCTTTATTTTTCATTTGGAATCATAGATATCCCTCTCTAGGTTGAAATTCTAGAGGCTTAGGCTTTCCAACTCCATTGGCTTCCTTGGTAGTGGCGAGATAAGGGAACTTGTAATTTTGGTGGAGAAGGGGAAACCAACTCCGGTCTTGTGTTTTTTCTTCATGAGTTCCTAAGTCTCCAAAATCTACCTACAAAACTCAAGAAAAAATGTTTTATCTCTACAATATTGAGGGAGGAGGGCCTCCTAGTGAAACCTTATACTCTTATGTATGTGTGGGTCTAGAATTGCAAGAACCACCACCCTCATTTCTCTACCAGAATCATTGCCTCCTTGTATAGGTGGTATCCTACATCCTCGATGAGTCTTATTATCCATTTATTCAGAAAAATTCTTTATTGTAATGGAATAATTATATGAAAAACCTATCCAAGCTCAACTTTGGGTAGTGATCCCAGGATAGAGCACCATTGGGTCCATTTCCTAAGTTTTGTGTTTTTCCAAGTTGTCATTATGCTTGAGTCTGACCACCATTCAGAGGACATAAAATGTCATATAAAATAATCAATAATAAAATTAGGGTAATCAGAATAAGATGAAAATACTCAAAATATCCTTAGATATTAAATAAACTAGATACCATCATAACATCAATAGTGATATCAGAAATAAAAATAGAATGTACTATAATTAGATATATCTCATAATGCCAATATAAAATCATAGCATGAGCATAATCATAAAATATCATAAATGAATCAAGCTCAGATCTAAATGACTAAGAAAAAATGAGTCCACATAACTCACAATTATAGCCTCATAAGGCCTAACACCCTAAACTAGGTCTAAAATTAAATATTGAGGAGAAGGACAAATTTCTTGTCTATTATATTTTTTGAACAACTTGATAACAACCATTGGAAGCACAATAAGAAAGTTGACTATCAATAGGTTAGTAGCATTTTCAATAAAGGATACAAGGAAAAACCTTATAAATATACCAAGGAGATATTTAAGGTGACACTCTTGGACACACTTTATCTATCTTGTAATATGTATAAGTTGTAAGATAATCCACTATAATCATGATGCATAAGATCAAACTTGACATTGTAATATGGGAGTTACTTATGACATGAATTATATGATATGGAACACATGAGAAGGGTATTATATTATAATATACCAACATTGTGACAATAACGATGCATATTTTAAAGCATATTTGAGTGGATTTGAACATATTAGAGTCTCATCTTGTGAAGGAGGCTATGAAAACTTATGATTAATTATGCAATGGGTTATCAAATCTAGTAAATAAAGCATATTGGACACTTCATAAAGTAGCTAATTAAAATCTTGTACAAATATTTTCTATGCATTGATTTAGATAATTCTTGTTCTAAACCAACATTATTATTTTACTTTTTGCCATCTACTGAGTGCATGAGTTGGATTATGCATAGTGTACTTTGTAAGTATTTGATGTAGGAGCATCCTGGGTGTAAGAGCAATCTTACATCACCCAAAAATATTTTTGGTTTTGTTTAAATAAGGGTTATCTTGTGCAGAGCTATTATTTATGGAAACTTACTATTTTTAGTAAGTTGGTCATACAATCTCAGAATGTTCTGATTTCACAGGTGGAGGTTCATCTCAATCATTTCAGCCTACCAGTTGAGTTTCATTGCCACATCATCAGTATTGGTGAAGTTATTGAGGTTTTTGGGTATGAAATCTTTTAGGTAGCTTTTGAAGGCCTCAGAGTCTTCGGATCATGATTGACCCCCAACTAACTGGCACTATCATGTGTCAGGTACTGTAGATCTCATCATGGCATTTTTGAAAAGTGATTAAAATAGAAAAATAGAGCTACAGTTAAAAAGTTATGGCCTTTGGAAGTTGGGCTACCTAAAAGCATATTTTGTATTTTTTTTGAGCTGACCCTATTGTAAAAATTGTGAAAATAAAATAATTTTATGTATAGTCAGCCTTAAGGGCTAAATTTTTGGAACCTTCTCGGGTGGTGGAAATTGCCTATATAAAGAAGGCCCATAGTGTTGTCTAGGGTAGTTCTGGGTAGATCTGGGTAATAATTCGAGGCTTTGTCCTATAGAATATTGTAAAGGGAATGCCCATGTGGCTTTGCATATTGTAATTCTACATTTGTGGAGATAATAAGAAGCCCATTTTCTGTTCTTGCAAATTGTTGTTGTTTCTCTGTTTCTATATGTGTTTGTGGTATTAAGGGGAGCACCCTTCATCAAGTGGTATCAGAGTAGGAGTTCCTGAGTGTGTAAACAGATTGTTAACTATGAGGCAGTTTGCACTAGGACTGTGGTTGGGGTTTCAGAGTGCATCATGTGAAAATGCCTCCATGAAGGGAACATGGTGGAAGAGCTAGTGCTGTGACACATTAGGTTAGAGAGCTCCAGAGACAAGTGTGAGCATTACAAGAAGAGATTCCTAGAGGAATGGATCTTAATGTCAGAGATGAAAGTGAGGATGAAGATGAAAAAGGAAATGATGATCAAGAAGTAGAAGTCAAAGTTTTGAATCAAGAGGAAGAAATACTTTTTCGGGCCATTTCCAAGATCGGGAAAAGACCAAAGATCAAGGTTCCCAAATTTTCAGGTAATCTTAACCCAGAAGAATTGATCGATTGGATCAATGAATGTGAAGAATATTTTGAGTATAAAGATATTGAGGATCCTGATTAGGTCAAGTTTGTGAAGGCCAGACTGAAGGGTCATGTGAAGATTTTGTGGCAAGAGATTCAATTGGAGCAAAATAGAAGAGGAAAGGATAAAATCACAAGATGAGATTAGATGGTGGATAAATTGAAGTGACAGTTTATTCTTGTTGATTATGAACTTGACCTATTGAAGAAAATGAAAAGTTTGAAGCAAACAGGAAGATTTGTTCAGGAGTATATAGAGGATTTCTATCGAATCCTCATTAGGACAGGCCATGCAGAAGCTGATAAGGAGAAAGTTACCCATTACCTTAATGGGTTGAGGCCAAACATTCAGGAGGAGTTGAATCTGGTTTGAATGAATAGTATTAAAGAGGCATATCAGTTTGCCCTTAAAGTAGAGGAAAAGTTGAACAAGAAATTTGAAAGCAGACAAAGCAGAAAAGGTTGTGGTGGAAGATCTGGTGGACGGTCTTATGGAGGCTGAAATGAAGATTCAAAAAAGAAGGATGAGGCCAACAGTAGTCAGAATCAGAGAGGAAACAATTCCAATCATTTTCAAGATCAGAATAATAGAGATCAGAGAGGAAGAGGACAAGGATCTAGAAGAGGAGGCTTTCATGGAACATGTTTTCACTGTGGAGAAGAAGGTCATAGGGCCTTTGAATGTCCTCAATGACAAGGAAGGATAGATAGGAGAAATGAAGGCCAGGCTAGAGTTGCACATGTAGATGAAGATGCCAGATCATCACATTTTGAAGATGCTGAAAGATGAGAAATGCTAATTAACAGAAGAGTCCTATTGAGTGGTGAGAATGAACCTGAGCAAAGGAGGATCCTGTTTCGCACTAGATGCAAGTGTGAGGGTAAATGTTGTGATGTGATTATTGATAGTGGAAGCACTAGCAATTTGGTGTCAGAAGAGATGGTGAAAAAGTTGAAGCTCAAGAGATAGAAACACCCACATCCATACCAGATTGCCTGGGTGTAGGATGACCACAAGGTCATGGTCAATGAACAATGCCTAGTGAAGTTCAAGATTGGTGGATACCATGATGAGGTATTGTGTGATATCATATCTATGGATGCATGTCATATGTTGTTGGGTAGACCATGGTAGTTTGATAGATGTGTTGTACATGATGGCCATGCAAATACCTATTCCCTAAAAAAGGATGGAGTGCAACATAAGCTAAAGCCATTGAATGACACAGAAGAAAAGGTATGTGGTAGTGCAAGCATAAATTTTGTTGATGGAAGAAAATTCTTAGAGGGTATCAAACATGAGCATGTATGTTTTGTTTTAATTTCAAAAGTTGGTAAAGAGGAAGTAGAAGATGTACTTGTAGAAGTTGCAGATTTATTGAATGATTTTCAAGATATTGTATCTGATAATGTACTTGATGGATTACCACCAGTCAGGAAGATTAGTCATCAGATGGACTTGATCCCAGGAGCAAGTTTTTCAAATAAGGAAACACATAGAATGACACCTGCAGAAAGTAAGGAGTTGAACAAATAAGTACATGAGTTGTTGCAGAAATGATTGATCCGTGAGAGTTTGAATCCCTATGCTGTACCAATAGTATTAGCACCAAAGAAAAATGGAGAATGGAGGATGTGTATAGACTCTAGGGCAATAAACAAGATCACAATCAAGTATAGGTTTCCATTGTCATGAATGGATGATATTATAGATTGTTTGAGTGGAGCTGTGTATTTCTCAAAAATAGATCTGAAAAGTGGATATCACTAGATTTGGATCAAAGAAGGAGATGAATGGAAGACTGCCTTCAATACAAAGGAAGGACTGTATGAGTGGTTAGTCATGCCTTTTATGCTAACCAATGCACCGAGCACTTTCATGCGGCTCATGAACAAGGTTTTGAAAGAATTTTTGGGTAAGTTTGTCATTGCTTACCTAGATGATATTTTTATCTTTAGTAAGACATTGGAGGAGCATATGATGCATATTCGTATGGTGTTTGAAAAGTTAAGAGAAGAGAAATTGTTGATTAATTTGAAGAAGTGGAGTTTTGTGAAAAAGGAGTTAGTGTACTTGGGATTTGTAGTTTCAGCAGAAGGTCTAAAAATGGACCCAGAGAAAGTGCAGACTATCCTTGAATGGCCTACTTCAAGGAGTGCTACTGAGGTAAGATATTTTCATGGTTTGGCTAGCTTTTACAAAAAGTTTTTAAAAAATTTTAGCAGTATTTGTGGACCCTTGATTGAAACAATGAGAGGGGATAGAAAAGAGTTCAAGTTGACTAATGGGGTAGACAAGAGTTTTAAACTGTTGAAACAAAAAGTTACAGAATATCCTATTTTAGCACTTCTAGATTTTAATAAGGTGTTTCAAGTAGACTGTGATGCTAGTGGTACTGCAATAGGAGCTATTATGAGCCAAGAAGGTAAGCCTATTGCTTATTTCAATGAGAAGTTGAATGATGCCATGAGAAAATATTTTGTTTATGATAAAAAATTTTACGCTATAGTTCAGGCATTGAAGAAGTGGAGACACTATCTGCTTCCTAATGAGTTTGTTATGTATACTGATCATCAAGCTTTGCAATATTTGAATAGTCAAAGAAAGTTGAATCAAAGACATTTAAAATGGGTTGAGTATTTGCAGAGTTATACATTTGTTTTGAAACACAAGAGTGAAAAGTATAACAGGGTTGCATATGCTCTTAGCAGATGACAACTATTGCTGATAGAAATGCAGATTGAGGTGGTTGGGTTCAAGGAACTCAAGAAATTGTATCCAGAGGATCCTGATTTTGGTGAAGCTTGGAAAGCTTGTAAAGAACTTATTACTTTAGACAAAATGAAGTGGTTGGATTTAATCATCCATGATGATATGCTATTCAGAGGGAGTCAGTCGTGCACTCCACAAAGTTCTGAGGGAGAATCTCATCAAGGAGAATCATAGTGGAGTGGAGGATTGGCTAGACATTTTGGTCGTGATAAAACCCTTGCTTTGGTTAGTGAGAATTATTATTGGTCACAGTTGCAGCAAGATGTCAAGAAGTTTGTACAAAGTTGCAAAGTATGTCAGATGGTGAAAGGAGTGAAGCAGAATACGAGGTTGTATCAGCCATTACCTATACCAGAGAAACCTTGAGAGGATATCAGTATGGACTTTGTTCTTGGTTTATAGAGGACAGCGGGGACATGATTCAATTTTTGTGATAGTTGACAGATTTTCAAAGATGAAACATTTTATTCCCTATAAGAAGACTAATGATGCTATTCATGTAGCATAATTATTTTTCAGAGAAGTAGTAAGACTACATGGTTTGCCAAAGATCATAGTTTCAGATCAAGACACTAAGTTTGTTGGATATTTCTAGCGTACATTATGGAAGAAGTTGAAGACATATTTGAAGTTCAATTCATCACATCATCCACAGACTGATGGACAGACATAGGTGGTGAATAGGAGTTTGGGGAATTTGCTAAGATGTTTGGTTGGAGATAAGCCAACAAGATGGGATTTGATTTTACCACAGGCAGAATTTGCATACAATAATTCTTTCAACATTAGCACTGGTAAATCACCATTCCAGATTGTATATGGAAGTAGTCCAAGAAATGCATCTGAGTTGAGAAAGATAGATAAAGGAGAAATAAGTAGTGCTGAAGCTGAGGATTTTGTAGAACACTTGAAGAACATCCATGAGGAGGTGAGGAAGAACATTACCAAGATGAATGCACAATATAAGGCTAAGAAAGATGAGAAAAGAATTCATAAGGAATTTCAGGTTGGGGATGAAGTCATGGTTCATTTGTGGAAGGAGAGATTTCTAGTTGGTACATATAACAATCTGAAAATGAAGAGGTTTGGACCATGTAAGATACTGAAGAAGCATCATTCTGGAAATGCCTATGAGGTCGAGTTGCCTACAGAGCTGAATATTTCACTAGTATTTAACATTTTAGATTTAACAGAGTATCATGAAGGGGGTGTTGAAGATGAGATGACAACAGAATAGTGGAGTATTCCAGCAACTAGTTCAGATACCAAGGAGATTGAGGATATACTAGATAGTCATATTGGTAGAAGCACAAGGAACACAACATATGAAGAATATCTAGTCAAATGGAAAGGACAACTTGTTGAAGATTTATTATGGCTAACAAAGGAGGAGGTTAACCATCTTGGTTTCCCTCTTCACACCTGAGTCGTGACAGGGTCACTTCTCAAATTACCCTGGGTGTCTGATGCAGGAGCATCTTGGGTGTAAGAGCAATCTTGTATCACCCAAAAATATTTTTGGTTTTGTTTCAATAAGGGCTATCTTGTGCAAAGTTGCTATTTATGGAAACTTACTATTTTTAGTAAGTTGGTCATACAATCTTGAAATGTTCTGATTTCATAGGTGGAGGTTCATCTCAGTCATTTCAGCCTACCAGTTGAGTTTCATTGCCACTTCATCAGTATTGGTGAAGTTATTAAGGTTTTTGGGTATGAAATCTTTCAGGTCAATTTTGAAAGCCTTAGAGGCACTGGATCATGATCGACCCCCAACTAACTAGTGCTAGCGCGTGTTAGGCACTATATACCTCATCATGGCGTTTTCAAAAAGTGGCTATAATAGAAAAACAGAGCTATGGTTAAAAAGTTATGGCCTCCGAAAGTTGGGCTACCTAAAAGCATATTTTGTATTTCTTTTGAGCCGACCCTATTGTAAAAATTGTGAAAATAAAATAATTCTATGTATAGTCGGCTTTAAGGGCTAAATTTTTGGAACCTTCTCGGGTGGTGGAAATTGCCTATATAAAGAAAGCTCGTAGTGTTGTTTAGGGTAGTTCTGGGTAGTTCTGGGTAATGATTCAAGGCTTTGTCCTATAGAATATTGTAAAGGGAATGCCCATGTGGCTTTGCATATTGTAATTCTGAAATTTGTAATTCCACATTTGTGGAGATAATAAGAAGCCCATTTTCTATTCTTGCAAATTGTTGTTGTTTCTCTATTTCTGTATGTGTTTGTGGTATTAAGGGGAGCACCCTTCATCAGTATTGTAACCATACTAAATCTACTCTTATAAGTGTGTGTCCATAGGTGTTGCATTATAACTAATTAATGTACTTCATGGGTATTTTAACCATACCAAATCTACTCTTATAGGTGTTGCATTATAATTAATTATATTTCCTTGATGACATAGTTCATTCATGGTTTAAAGTGTAAGATGTTTACAAAAAAAGGTATTCTCGATGTTAATCACTATGCTATATAATTGAATGGTTTCTATATTTTTTTCATTAAAACTATATATTTATCCTATTGTATCATCTTAAAATGGAAGCACTTCCATGTTAAGAACATTTAGCCATTTGAGTAAGTGGTTTGGGGTCATGTCAAGTGCCTTGAATAGGTCTTTGCATGGATCTGGCTTTTTCCCTTGTTTTGCTTCTCTCTCCACCTATTTTCAGCCTATTTCTGGCACCTCGTCCTAAGAATTTGAGATCTGAGACCTCAAGGTCAAGGTTGACCTTGACCCTGACCTAGGGCAGAGTCAACCTTGACTCTGACATAGGGTAGAGTCGACCTTGACCCTGACCTTGGGTCCAATTTTTAAGTTCTGGAGGTTTCGGGATATCGGGCTTCGAAAATTTTTATTTTCCCGCTTCCGGGTTGACTGTTTAAAATTTCAGAATGGTAAAGTCTTAAATTGCATTTAATCTAGGTCCATTTATAGGGGTTAACATTAATTAGGATTTAATTCTCCAATGTCAGCCTCTCTAGAAGTTTGTACCCTAGATCACTTTAAAATGAAGTCTTCCTCCTCTCATTTTTAACATCCACTTTTCATGACCAAGAAATTCCATCTCTTGTTTATATATCTCATAATCTCTCAAGAAAGCATTCTCAATCAAGCAAGCATTTCATTCAAGCCATCATCCTATTCAAGCATTTAAGTTATCCATTGAAGATCAAGGATTCAAGCATTCAACCCTTTGGAGGGATTTGGTTCAAGCATTCAAAATTCATCATTCAAACCCTAGATCTATCCATCATGGTGGTATGATCTTCCTTCAGGATCCTTTGGTCATCTTCAAGATCCATTCATTCTTCCCTCAAGCTGGATTCCAAGCATACAATCATGGAGGTTTTGATTTAGATTTGTTAATGTTATGTTCAAGCTTTCATATCAACATACTTGTTTACATTTGAAATACAATTGCATATCTATTGAATATCATAGCTTCATTGTTAGATCTACTTTTACTACTTTCTAGCATTCTCTATTTCAATTCCATTATTAAGGTTGATTCCAAACTGGGGTTTGACTAAGGAAACCTCCTCATCCAAATAATAAAATAATTTTTCTTGTAGGTATAGGTACAGGACAATGAATTGCAGTTTAGATCTGGATACCCTTTTCGGGGAACTTCTGAGATCCGTGAACAAAATTTCTGTCAGAGCTATTTCGGGTCAAGGATGACCTTCAGTGGTGGGTAAGATTGTGCCCCAGGGTAAGATTGTGTCCTAATTCTGAGGTCAAACTTGACCTGGCTCTGAAAGATAGAAGTTTTCTAGGTTTTCTTCGTCTCTACATTTCCAGGCTGGAGCAGGTTGCAAAATTTCCTAAAACTAAACATAGACATCAAAAAATAGTGATTTCCGCATCAACCTCCTTTTGAGATAAGTATTCCTATTTTATTTAGTTTGTATGTCCATAACATTTTCCACCACAGATTTACATCCTTACACTTTGTTATCATCCCTCATCTTATCCTTTCCACCCTTCACACACACATATCATATACACATTTTACCACATTACATATATTTTACACCTATTCATTTTGCTGAACCCGACAAACTTCCCCCTATCTTTTGTGGATTTAGATGCCCTATTGTGTTAGATTTCCCTTTGTATTATCTTGTGATTAGGCAATTTCTTCTTTTTTGTTTTAGGTCCTTTCTTTTCTTTCATCAAGATTAGATTTCTTTTATGCTCTTGCATTTTAAATTCAAAAATACAAAAAAATTTATATATTCAACAAAATCCAAAAATATTTCTTGCATTTTTTACTATGAAGATTTTTAAGGTGCTTTGGTGTGTGATTATGTTCTTTATTACCCTTCTTTTAGCATCTCTTTACCGTACCTATGATGTTTATGTGAGTATCATTCACTTCATTATGTTGATGACCTTTCATTTTGCACTCGCCTATGCTTTTGTGAAATTGATTGATACTAGTCTTCCTACTTTCAAAACATTCATTAAAGATTCATGTGGTAGACTTATTACTCTTTTGGATTATGTGAAGAATTTGGTAGATGATACACCATCTCCTCATCTTCCTAATCCTAATCCTATCATTCCTAATTTGATTCATAACCTTCCTATTCCTAATCCGATGCCTAATTAACCATCTGTTAATCCTAGTTCTTCCCATACATATGATGGGATTCAAGCTATAGTTTAGGATGCAAATGTGCAAGACTTCTTTGATTTACCTTCTCCTCTTATTCATGATGATATTAAAGGAAAGGGTAAATAAACTTCTTCAAAACCTATTATTCCACCTTATACAACCTTTACTCATGAGCATGATAGAAAATCACCTCTTGTAGAAGCTTTACATAATATATACACTATAGGATTCAAAATGATGACTAAACAAGGTTATAGAAGTTTAGGGCTTGGAGTTAATGAGCATGGTATCAATTATCTAGTTCATATACCCCCTAAACAAGATATGCATGGTGTTGGTTGTTCACAATCTCAATTCAAGGTGGTTGATGTTGATCATCATCCTCCTTTTCTCCCTACACCTACCTTAGATAACCTTGATATTTGTCAAGATGTAGCTAAGAAGGTGTATGTTCAGTTAATGAATTCCAAGAAAGAAATCTTTAAACCTATGCTGAAAGATGCTTTATCCAAGTAAAAATTTCTTTTTCATTATAGTAATACACATTTACTTGCTGATTGTAAGCATTTCAAGTTATATGTTAGGGAAAGAGATGCTTTAGGAATTATATCTCACTTTCGTGCTGTTTTACAATTCCTTCATAATTTTGATATAGGGGATACCCCTCATTCTGATATAATATAGATTTCTTCTCCTCTTGTCTCTGAACTGGGGGGCAAGAGGTGTATTTTCATCCAGTCTCCTAGGATCCATTAGGCTTTTAGCATATATTGTGTCTTGAGCTTAATTGGTATTCTTTCTATCCTATATCTCTATGGCTTTGTGTTATGTTTATAATTGTAGACACCTAAAAATCCTTTAGAAAATAAATTATTTTTATTTTCTAAAAAATCCCTGATGACATCATCATTTATTAATTAATTATTTATTTAATTAATTAATTTATTTTTATGCCATTGAATCCCTTTACCTTAATTAAAAATATTTAATCAAGGAATCCCTCCCAAAAATGTTTAAATCTTATTTAAACACTATCTCCTTATTTATTAATTATTTAATTAATAAATTGACCAAAAATTTCAAAATAAATAATTAATTTATTTTTTGCCCAAAACTTGGCCAATTTCCTTAAGACCACTAACCTCTTCCAGAATCTTCTAATCCTTCTTTAATTTTGATTAAAGGCTAATCCCTTCATTTCCTAACCCTAATCCCAACTCAAAATATTTAATTAAGATTAAATATTTAATCTTCATATTTATTAAATTCATTTTTAATAAATATTCTCAAACCTAAACCAAGAAAATAAATAAATCTTTATTTACTTCCTAAAATCCATGTTTATCCTAAGGAAATTCTAGACTCTTCTAGAAAGTCCTAATCCTAATCCTAATCCCCCCTTTAATCCTGTCACATTCCCTAACCAAGGTTAGCCAACTCCTAAGCTTAACCCAAAGTCAACAAACTTCTAGAAACTTCTCTTACATGCATTAAGTGCATTTAAGGCCTTCTTATCCCTCTTACATGCATTTATGATGCATTTAAGAAGCCCCTCACCCCTTTCTTACACCCTTTGACCTTAGACACATTTCCTAAATTGTGCACATTCCTCCTATCTTTCAACCCAATGCCCTTATGACACTTGTTAGAAGGAGGTGGCCCTGAACTAGCACAATCCATGTGCTCCCCTTTGAATGAATCTTGGCCTCTTTTAAGGATTTTGATCCTGGCCACTCATTCCTCCTTCCCAAATCCTATAAATGCTCCTCATTTCCAAGAGCAAAAGGAATCCATTCATCTTTCATTTTAAGCATTGTTATCATGCCCATTTAGCTCTAGACTTAGCATAATCATCTTAATCTAACTTACTTTCAAGCATTTTAGCTCATCTTAACATAGATTTAATGGATTAAACTAGTTTCTTCCATTGTTTTGCATAAGCATAGCATCATATCACATCTCTATTTGGTCTAAAATCAATCTTAGCATAAACATCATGTAGCTTAATCTTCATTTCAGCATCATTTGATCCTTGAGGCCTTAGGGGCAAATCAGGTGTTCTATACCTATTTTGTGCTATTTATGGGGTTTTTATGGATCTCAATCCATCCTAAAATGCATAAAGAACATGCTCCAAGTGCTTAGAGAGCACACCCACATCCCCTTAAGCAAGAGAAAATCAAACATTGCTTGGGTGCACTTGTTTAAGCTCAATCTGAGGTGGCTAGCTTAGAGTTTCCTTGTTTTTGATTGATTTCATGCTAGACTAAAATCTAATCATTGTTTGGCTTGAAGTTTTCTAAACCAGGTACCCTCAAAAGCCTTGTCCACATTCTGGCATGCTCGGTGGGACCCAAACCCACAATCACTTGATTATATCATGCTTTGTATTCTCGTATTTGCAGGAAATAGATGAAATGTCACCTACACAAAGTTCAGTCACACCTAGACACAGTTCAGTCATGCCTACAAAGAGTTTGATCACTCCTACAAGCTCTGTATCGACGCCTATGTTCTGAAGATTTCTGTCCTCGACAACTTCTATTCTATCTAATCTTCTTTTTCGTCGCCTGTAATAGAAGTAATCACGCCTGTAAAATAAACATTCACACCTCCGCGTATAGAATTATCACTTGTATCCATTCCATTATCGCCTATCAACATTTCGTTATCACCTGTAAAAATTTTATTGTCGCCTACGCTTGTAAAAATTTCTTTGTCGCCTACCCTTGTAAAAATTTCATTATCGCGTGTGCATGATTAAGTGTCACCTCTGCATATTTAAGTGTCGTCTGGGCTTGTTTAAATGTTGCCTGGAAACATTTCACTATCGCCTATGTATGACTTCCTACCATGCATTTTCATTTCACTATCTTCCTTTTGACCATTTCATTATCACCTATGAATTTTTAAGTGTCGCCTATGCCTGATTAAGTGTGACCTAGGTATGTTTCGGTGTCGCCTATACATATCTTGCTGTCGGTTAAGAAATTTTGGCTGTCGCTAAGAAAGAATTGAATTATTGCCTGTGCATCTTTCAGTCTTGC
The DNA here is from genome assembly GCA_027943335.1 of Chamaecyparis obtusa. Classification (NCBI taxonomy): domain Eukaryota; kingdom Viridiplantae; phylum Streptophyta; class Pinopsida; order Cupressales; family Cupressaceae; genus Chamaecyparis; species Chamaecyparis obtusa. The sequence goes on from BSBK01008209.1 coordinate 17,960, forward strand.
CTGTGCATGTTGAAGTGTCACCTATGCTCATTTTGCTGTCACTTGGGCATATTTTCATTATCGCCTATGAATCATCCTTTGTCACCCCAAAAACATTTCTCTGCCGCATGAAATCCTTTGTCTATTGCCTGGGCATTTTTCTCTATCGCCTATAATTAGTCTGCTGCCGTCTGGGAGTTTTTTTGGTGTCACCTATGCATTTTCTAGCGTCACGTATTAGCTAGACAATGTCGCCGCTGACTGTGTTTTTGCCTTAAATTTGTTCATAGATTCCTAAAAAAGCAAAGGTCAAACAAATCTTGAATAAAACTAAGGAAAAGAACTTAGGTCCTAAGAGTCATTATCATTTTGAAAATCAAACACAATTTTGAATGATCTAAATTGGAAAGAACAAGCATCTCTATTCCCTCCTTTTCAATTCAAGCAAAGCACAAATTCAATCTTGAATGATCTAATGGACAAAACAAAGCTCTTTTCAAAGTTCTAAATCAACACGCACATCTCAAATCTTGAATGCCCAAAGGAAAGAACTTGCAATCGCTCAAATCAACTACCTTTTGGAGATAGAAAAAATCAAAGCCTAAACACTTGTGTCTTCAGTTATTCGAATTCAAACATCACTTAATCAATTTGGGAAAAAGAACAAACTTGCTTGATGTGCATTTAGGAGTTTTTCAATGCTTGTAAATCTTTGTTAAAGTAAGCAACGTAGAACATTTGGACTCAGACAAGTTCACGTGTTCTACTTTTAGCGAGGCCTGTCCAGGGAGAAAAGTGCTTCCTCCTCAGAGAATGACCTCAAACCGGTATCCCCCCCGGCTGGTATATAAATAAAGTGAAGGCAAAAAGTACTCACTTATATCTCCTAATCCACGGGCGTTTTGTGCCAAATGCAAATGTCTGGGGACAGGTAAATATTCCTCCCCCAGCGTTGTTGGCTAGGCTCTTAAGTGAGTCACAGGTAGTCAGCATAACCAGGTATGGAGACTCCATGAAACTATTAAAAACTTGATAAAATAGAGGCTACCCTATCTACATCCGAAAGTATCAAAATCCTTGTGCAAGGACCGATTCCAAGGGGTTTATCGGGTCACCTCAAGATTACTCACCATTTGTATCCCTTTCTAAGGGGTACCAAGCTATGGGCAAGCGATTTTGATATTCACCTTCCTTAGGTAGATCTGTTTGAAGTGATTGACAGTTAATACTCCGTGAAAACATTGTTGGAACATACACTTTCAAAGCTTTATCAGAATCAGTTATCTTGTTTGTATCCCACAAGGTTGCTTTGTCCCTTGTGGAGATTGCTTTTTTGAAAATCTTTGTTGAAACCTATCCCTTGCCATTGGGAAACATCAAACTGATCAACAAACCCAATTTGAGATACTCAAAACATTTTGTAGAGAAACCCTTGAAATCAGATATCCAAAGAACCTTTTGTCTCAAACCAAGCTTATCAGAATTTCCCCAAGTTATGCCCAATTTGATCAAACATCCAAAAGATAAGTTACCCAAATCCAAGGATTATCAAGAAAAGAAAGTTGCAGAATGAAACATTAAGAGCCATCAATCCTCTATCCAAGCAACCCAAGCAGAAGAAAAATATCAAGAAAAGCTTGATAATATTGGCTATAATGCAAGAGTCAAAAAGTTTTCCTACCGATTCCAAGTGAACCATCACTACATCAGTCTTGAAAGAGAAGATTAGATAGGATCCAACACATATCCATTCTACCTTCAGATCTCAAAATCCTATCTCGGCAGTCCTTCATCCTACTCTCATCCTAGTTTCATCTCAGCGTCATCACCAAATCCTTAGTTGTATTCTAGAGTCCTTAGCTGCATTCACCATCATCTTCCTAGCAGCATCATAGATCATCCATCTTAATTGCATTTGCATCATCCTTTTAGAGAAATCATTGTTCCATCATCCTCCACCATCTTTCCAACAGCAATCCACAATCAGAGTCCCATATCCTTCATCCAAATCTAGCATCCAATATCCAAAACAGAACTCACCATCCTTTTGCCCCAAAATCCAGAGATCCAAATCCACAAGCACTTAGTGTTCAAAACCTTTGAGTTGTTTCCATCCCTTATCCCAAATCAAAAATCATCCCCTTTTTGATAGAGCATTGTCTAAAGGAAATCCAACTTGTCCTTGCATAGCCTCATCATCTCGAGAAAGAGATTGGCTTGTATTGATAAGAATCCAGTTGACCGAAGATCATTAGTCTATCCTAGGTTGGCCAAATCCTATCATTGATCCTCCATTGGGAAAAATAGCAGCTCATTGTTGACACTTATTAATCCTCCACCAGCATCCCACCAATCCTCCACCCAATCTTGACCCAAATTAGAGCATCCCATCAAGCCTCCATCATCACCAAGCTTTTTTACCAATCTGCCACCATCTCTCATCAATCTTCCACCATCCTTGATCCAAATCCAAGCATTTCACCAATCCTTGCATTGCATTCTAGAAATTCATCATTCTTAGAAGTTCCTTAAGCTTGCATCCATCATTCTTTAGAATCTTTTAGGAAACATCTTGCATCCATCTAGCATCTGCATTTCCATGCCTGTCGAGACAAGATCTGGATCTAGGAAAAGAAGGAACATGAATCCTTATCCAATCACCAGTTTATCTGATCCCAACATTTGTACCAGCGCAATGATAGCCTATGATCCCCAAATACAAACTGGAAATACATGGGATGATCCCAATATCCCCTCAGCTCCTCTGGCAATAGAAACATTTGTGAATCATCCAGAGAATCCACCAGTAGTCAATGCACTCATGGCCCAAAACCAGCAAAGCATGTTCACTCACATTGCACAGGCCCAGACTTCCATTCCACCATATCTCCATCTTGGCATTCCCATAAGCACTATCCAAATCGCAACACAAGTATACTCTCCATTCATCCAACCATTCCTTGATCCAACCTTGCAAACATCTCAAGCAACCTCCACCATTCCTCTTCTTTTTCAAGGAAGCTTTGCTAGTCCTATAACACAAGCTATAACACCATCTGCTCCATTCCTATCACAGGTACTTCATCATCCACCATGGTTGCTCAAGCTCTTGCACAAATCTAATGCTTGTCCCAGAATCAACTCCCACCTCTTATGCAAACCTTTACACAAGCAGTTCCACCATCTTCCATAAGCCAAGCAGCACCATTTTTTCCAGAAGGGATGCAACCATCCTTCCCCCTCACTTCACAAGATTCCACATCCACACCTTTTGTGCTAGGAGGGACACAATCATCTTTCCCTTTCACTCCACAAGCTTCCGCATCCATACCATCTTTTCCAGGGTCAACGCAATCGTTTCCCTCTTTCTCTTAACAAGCCTCCACATCAGCATCATCTATTCCAGGGGAAGCGCAATCGCTCCCCTTTCAAAATCAGCAAACTTCCACATCACCCTTTTCATGGGGAACACAAGCGTTCTCTTCATTTCCCCCCCAACAAACATCTACCCAGGCACAAGCCCAACAAAATGCCTTCACCACAGGAATGCCTTCCATGGGTTTTTCAAAACCACCATTCATGTCCCAAACTCCCATTACATCTACCTTCCCGACATCCGCTGCAACACAATTCCCACCTCACACTGGTCCTCATTGGGGTCTCACTCAAGAATACATGAAAGCCTTTGGAATACCAACTCACTCTCCTACATCCGTATTTGCAAACCAACAAGCCACCTTCTCACAAGCAGTACAACAGCAACCATCTCAACCTCCACCAACCTCATCCTTCATGAGCTATCCATTCCCAACACCCAGTGCCTTTTAGAAAGTTCCTCCACCTCAACAAAAAAGTTCATCTCATTTCATGAGTTATCTTGCCCAGTCACCCTTTGCTTCGGGCTTCCCTGCATCAGTTCTGCCCTTAAGCAATATGGGAATGCACCTGACTTATATCAGTCAACCATAGAGCCAAGTTTAGCAAGGACCATCTTACCAATAAGCTACATCATTCCACCAGTCATCCCCATAGCAACCATACTTCCAGTCACAGCAACAAACCCCCATCATTCCCCAATAGCAACAAGTTTCCTCCTATCAGTCACAACAGCAAGTCCCAGTCATCCCACAACACCAGCAAGCAGTCTCATATCCATCACCGCAATATCCCCCTATGCCACATTAGTAGTATCCTTTCCAGCAAACATCACTCCAAAATCCACTCCAATCTACCTATCCCATTGGGCCATCTCCATATCCCACTCAACAATACCCACCTCAAATGGGAGTACCCACTCAAACACCAATCAATACTGAGTGGGAAGCCATGAAGAACACTCTTAAAGAGCTTCAAACCGGTACTGAGAACAAAACTTACAAGTTTAAGGAGGTGTGTCCTTATCCATTTGACTGGTCCATTGCTGCTATACCTTTCACCAAGCACTTTGAGACACCTAAGTTTGATAAATATCGGGGGAAAGGAGATCCAGTCAATCATATTAAAAAATTCTATATGGCATGCCAAGAAGTGGCTTATAGTGATAAATATCTCTTACACCTATTCCCCAAAAGCTTGGGAGGAACCGCTATTGAGTGGTTCTAAAAAATACCCTATGGGACTATCACAACCTTTGCTGAACTTTTTGAGAAGTTCATTGCTCACTATGCCCACAATGTTGAGAATGAGTTAACCTTGTTAGATCTTTGCAACTCAAAACAGAAAGATGGAGAAAGCCTAGCAAAATACTTGCAATGATGGCAGAACCTTACTACCAGGTTATCATACCAGCCACTTGAAAAGCATTTGACCAAAATCTTTATTGATAATCTGCATCCTAAGCTATCCCATTTCATGAGGATGAATTGTCTCCAAACCTATCAAGATATCAAGAGCAAGGGGATAGGTATCGAAAAAGCCCTCCTAGATGAAGGCACAATCTGACACTTCAAAAATGATGCCCAAAAACTCAGCAATGATAAAACTCGTTACTGGAATCGTAATAAAAATGTTGTTACTGATGGAGCCACTGATACCAAGCATGTCCAATTTGTTGTGGCTAGTCCTCCATCAACTCCTGCATACCAAAAATAACAAGCGCCCATCTATCAACAACCTCCTCAAGTCCATCAGCAACCCACACAACAATATCATTCTCAGAATAACCAGCAGAATTATCAGCAACCAGCGCATCAAGCTTATCAAGGTAATCCAAACAATCAAGTCAATGCCATCAATATTGCTCCTAAGCAGAACAAACCCAGAACTCAAAACTATCCAAAGAATACCTTCACACCACTGGGTGAACCTCTAGATGTTATCTTTCACCGAATGGCCAAGGCCAACTTGATTACATATCCACCAATCCATCCAGTTGATGATACCTCTCCCAAGCCTGATTGGTACAAAGATCATGAATACTATGATTATCATCGTATCAAAGGACACACTACTTTGAAGTGTATGAGACTCAAAAACTATATCCAAGATCTCATTGATCAAAAAGAGATTCAAGTAGATACACCTGCTCAAGCCTCACCAAATGCCAATTTGCAAATTTATCAGAATGTGTTCCCACAACACAATGTTGGGAACAACCAAACTAAAGCCAATCATCCCCAGAACCATGGCAAAGGAAAGTAAGAAGATCACACTACTGCCTATATCAATTATGACAATATTGTTGGATGTATAACCCAAATTGAGCCCACAGTCAATGCCATCCATGTCGGAGGAGTAGACAGTCAATGTGCTGTTACCACCCGTAGAGGTCGCATAACTATTGCTGGTGCCTGTCCAAGGCCAACACATAATGCACACAATGCACAGTATAACCTCATAGAAAATCTTAGGAACACACCAGCCCAAATATCCATCTTGGACCTTCTCCGTACTTCACCTCTCCATCAGGAGATCCTCGACCGAGCTCTCAAAGAAGGACATGTCCCCACAGACATTAACACCACCCAGTTTGAGACCCTTGTGGGACATCTATCCATAGCCTATGCTTTATCCTTCAAAATATCTAACATACTAGACATTGCACCTGACCATACTCTCCCTCTCTGAATCGCCATCATGGTCAGAGACTTTGCCATGAAACGGGTCTTAATAGATAATGGCTCAGCCCTAAACTTGTGTACTTTGAAATTCATTCAGCAGATTGGGTTCACCCAGGCCGATATAGCACATGAAGTAATCACTATCAAAGCCTATGACAATTTGGAGCGTACCTCTGAAGGTACCATGACTTTACCCATTCAGCTGGGCCCAACAACCCAGGATACTATTTTCCATGTTGTTGATCTTGACCTACCATTTAATATCCTCCTAGGCTGACCATGGATTCATTCCATTAAGGCTGTACCATCTACTTACCATCAGTGCATCAAATTTCTGCATAAAGGTACTGAGGTTACCATCCATGTTGACCCCCAATCCTTCACATAATATCATGCGATGGAAGCATCATTCCCTCACTCCACTCATTGTCCTGGAACTGACATTGGTACTTCTATTGCTAGCTCATCCCGATCCCATTGTGATCCAGAAACAATTCTGACCTCCACCCTCTCTTCTGTCAAGATCAATAACTAGGGTTGTGATGAATATAGCCTACATGATGCATTTGCTATAGGGGCCCTCCCGCTTGATCCACATACCCAAGGGCGCCCGAGACACCAAAGCAAGCCTATTGAAGAGCATCATGAACTCAAAAGAATGGGACCTATGACTTTGGAATCCCATGGCACATTAAAAAGTCAAGAAATGGATCCTGACATTAATAGGTGGTTGTACAAAGATCCCCCACCACCTGACACTCAAATCCTTGGCTACTTCAAAGATAAATACCCACAATCGCACAAGTACACTACTGAGCAATGGAACTACCAAGGTGGTGGTCTAGGACCACAAGAAGGTGGAAGCAAAGACCCAATTACAACATCCAAGAACCCACAACATCAGGGTCTTGGCTTTAATACCCCTCACCTGCATATACAAGGGCCCAATACCGCAACTGGGGGCACCAATATGACTAGCGTTCCCCTCTTAAATACCCAGGATGACCTTGTAGGGATCGAAGACATCCCTGAAGAGAAAGAAATTAGATCCTACGACCATATCTTTGATGATGACACCCTCCTGGGGACTTCTGTCCTCCGATAAGTTGCCATCAATCTCATATAACTTCCCCTCATTCACCCTCAACTCATAGACTGGGACCAACCAAGAATTGCACACATCGATGAGTTCCAAAGCACGGAAGCACTCCTAGAATTCATGAGGGCATCAGGCCCACACTCAGTTCAGGATTCAGAGTCAGCTCACATCTATAAGCTCGACCCAGAAGGATACTTCGGAGTGGAGGCAAGCTTTAGCTGCAAAAGAGAAATAAAAAGAGTAAAACATGAGTCCTTATGTGAAAACCCTTATGGGGCACATTTTCATTCTAAAAAAGTAAAAATAAAGAGCGTATCTTCTAGTGAAAACTTGGTAATTCAAGTGCTAGAAGATGAAGACTTGCCTCTTCCTCCCATCCAGGATTATCATCATAGAGGAAACCAAGCCAGTCAACTTAGGTATAGAGGAATGTTCGAGGATCACCTACATTGCAGCCAACATGATAGAAGGTGAAGAAATGGCTTTCACTGCGCTACTTCAAGAAGCTACTATGAACTTTGCATGGTCATATGCACACATGCCTGGACTTGATCCTAAACTTGTTGTTCATCATCTAGCTGTGGACCCCAATGTTAAGCCAGTAAAGTAGAAGCTACGCAAAATGCATCCCAAAGTAGCTCTATTGGTAAAATCAGAACTAGAAAAGCTCCTGGATGCAAAGATTATCAAAGCTATAGATTACTCAGATTGGATCTCCAACATGGTACCTATCACAAAGCCTTTTGGTGACATCTGAATTTGTACAGATTTCAGGGACCTAAACAAGGCATGTCCTAAAGATGATTTCCCGCTACCTAACATAGACATGATCATAGATCTTACAGCGGGCCATGAAATGTTGTCACTAATGGATGGTTTCTCTGGATATAATCAAATTCATATAGTAGCAGAAGACCAACACAAAATAAAATTCACCACTCCATGGGGTACCTTTTGCTATAACATGATGCCCTTTGGTCTAAAGAATGCAGGCACCACATATTAGAGAGTGATGATAGCAATCTTCCATGACATGATCCACAAGATCCTAGAGGACTATGTGGATGATATTCTTGCAAAATAAAAAACACACCATGAACACCTTGACATTCTTGAGAGTGTGTTTGATCACCTACAACACTATGGGTTACGGCTCAATCCAAAGAAATGTGTCTTTGGTGTTACATCTGGAAAGCTTCTAGGTTTCAGAGTATCATGATGAGGCATAGAGATTGACCCTAAAAAGGTCAAAGCAATAACATAAATGCCTCCCCCAAGAACACTCAGATAGCTCAGAAGCCTACAAGGAAAGCTTCAATCAGTATGTCGGTTCATTTCTCAACTGCCAGACAAGTGCCAACCTTTCACGCATCTTTTATGCAAAGACACAAGCTTCAAATGGGATCCCATATGTCAGAGAAGCTTTGATAAGCTCAAAGAGTACCTAGCCAATTCTCCAATCCTAGTACCACCAATTCCAGGATGCCCTCTCATACTCTACATCTTAGCAACCACTACAGTACTGGGGGCACTCCTAGCTCAGCATGATGACAAAAACAAAGAGAGAGCCATCTACTACATTAGTCGAACTCTTGTCGGCTATGAGCTTAATTACTCACCCATGGAAAAAGCATGCCTTGCAATGGTTTTTTCCACTCAAAAGCTTAGACATTACATGCTCAGTCACACAATTAGGCTCATTTCAAAAGTAGACCCCCTCAAATATCTACTATCAAAGACAACTCTCATAGGCTGTATGGCAAAATGGGTCATGATACTCAGCGAGTTTGACATCCAGTACATAGATCGGAAAGCAATCAAAGGGAAAGTCATTGCCGATCAGTTAGTAGAAGCACCACTGGTGGATACTTATCCACTAATCATGGAATTCCCTAACGAACACTTATGTATGATCGAATAACAACCCATGTGGAAGCTATACTTTGATGGCTCCTACACATCACATGGATCAGGGGCAGGAATCCTATTCATCACACCTCAAGGTGACTACATCCCAAAGTCATTCAAGTTGGGATTTTCATGTACCAACAACATTGTAGAATATGAGGCACTCATCTTAGGTCTCAAAATAGCCATTTAATGGAATATCACAGAACTGCAAGTGTTCGGCAATTCACAGCTAATTATCAAGCAAGTCCTAGATGAATATCAAACAAAGGATGACAAGCTTCTACCTTACAAAGAACTTGTGGATAGATTGAAAGAGCATTTCCTGAATCTACAATTCACATAGATACCCAGACTTCAGAACAAAGCAGAAGATGCAATGAAAACTATTGGGTCCTTGTTAGAAATCCCATGCGACGCATCACAGTATGAATTTCTAGTAGAGCAGCTACATACACCAGCTTATGAGAACACTGATGCAGAAATGGTGTGTGTCTTGGTTGGTCCCCAGTCCCCGTGGTACCATGACATCCATGCATATCTAAAGAATGGTATCATATCTCCCAATCTCACCAATAACCAATGCCAAAACCTTATTCACAGAGCTTCCTGCTACACTCTTGTAGCCAACACCCTTTATCATTGAGGGTATCACAATATCCTCTCTAGGTGTTTAGATTCAAATGAGGCCATCCTAGCTTTACAAGAGGTCCACGCTGGAATTTACGGTGCCCATATGAGTGGCATGGTTCTAGCTAAGAAGTTGCTTAGAGTTGGGTATTATTGGCCAACCATGGAACATGATGCTTGTGAGTTTGTTAGAAAATGTTTACCATGTCAGTAGCATGCAAATTTGATTCATGCACCAGCACAAGATTTGCAGCCCATTGCACCACCTTGGCCATTTTCATGTTGGGGCTTTGACTTTGTTGGCTTAATCACTCCCCTTTCCTTGTATGGACACAAGTACATAATAACTACCACAGAGTACTTCACCAAATGGGTTGAATCGATTCCGCTCACCCTAGCTACTGGCATTCAAATATCCAAGTTCATCCTTTACCACATCATTTTCCATTTTGGCATACCATCTACCATCTTCACTGACCATGGCACACCTTTTGAAAACTAGCATGTGGATGATCTGTGTGCTAGACTCCACATCCATCACCATTTCTCCAGTCCATATTTCCCTCAAGGAAATGGCCAAACTAAGGCAACCAACAAAACTATCCTGAAAATCCTCAAGAAGGTTGTCAATGATTCTAGTCATGATTGGCACCTCCAAATCAATCCCGCCCTTTGAGCCTATCGTACTTCTTATCCCACTCCCATAGGCACAACCCCATATTCCCTTGTATATGGTGCCAAAGCCATTCTACTGATCGAGGTTGAGCTCCCATCATTGCGAGTCTCCATGAAGAACTACACCACTGATGAAGACTATCGTGTGGCCTGTCTCACACAGCTAGACCTGTTAGATGAAAAGAGACAACAAGCATATGATCACCTGGTTGCATATTAGAATCGACCCAAAAGGAGTTATAACAAGAAGGTCCATCCCAAACAATTTCAGGTTGGTGACATGGTCCTCAAAGAAAATCAGAAAGTCCAAGCAAACAGAGAAAAGAAAAGCAAGTTTGAGCCTACTTGGTTGGGTCCCTATGTTGTCACAGGATACTTTGGCTCTGGAGCTTATCAGTTATCTACACCAGAAGGTGAGCCTTTGAAATGATCCAATCAACATCATACATTTGAAGAGGTTCTATGCCTGAACCAGATCTACATATTCAGAAAATCCATAAAAATTGAAAAAAGCAGAAAAATACAAAAAAAAAAAAAAAGCAAAAAAGAGAAAAAGAAAAAAAGAAAAAGAAAAACAATCATCCAATGGTGAAAACTTGGCAATTCAAGTGCCTTGGACAAGTATGTTGGTGAAAACCTGGCAAAAAAGCACCATACATAGTGGACCGAGTCATTATCTATCAAACTCCCATCCCCCCATCCCAACATCTCAATCCTTTTTCAACCATCCCCATCCCCATCCACCATCCCCCAGCATTCCTCTTTTTCATAATCCTCTAACAACTCCGCAATCCTACCTGCACCTATTTTGTACCATATCTTGTACCCTATCTTGCACATATCTTGCACATATTTTGTACCATATCCTATATATCCTGTATAGTGTGATCCTTCCTGTACCATATCCTGTATAGCATGATCCCTCCTGTATATCTTGTATAGTGAGATCTTCCTATCCCCAATCCTGAGCTTCTATACATATCCATTGTATATCTTTTCCCATTCATTGTACATATCCTTGTGTCTTGTTGTACATAGTCCTTGTTAGTCCTACAATAGCATTTGATCAGAACACTTTGTCCTACCCAGCCTTGTACTTCAGCAACATCAATTGTCAACTATTCTTGATCCTAGTGATTATTCTTTAACTTCATCATTTTCCTAGTGACCAACAACACTCATTCTCCCCATCAGCATAAGGTTCGCACAGATGTATGCTTCTATTTTGTCTGACCTAAGCCTAATCCCGAGTCCCCTCAGTTGTATCCTTCCTGTCAAACCCCATCTTCCACCAATCACACCAGGTTTGTGTCGATGTATCCTTCCACACATTTAGCCCAATCTTCCCACCATCAATCAATCAATCACATCAAATCTCTCTCCTTGGCAAAGGATGTCTTTTTGGAGTTCTCATTTTGGTCTTGGATTTTGTCCTTTGGATCTTGTTAATCTGTTATAGCTGCTTCTTGTTGTTCTCTACTCAAAGTTGCCACGATCCTTTATATCATGGTGTGTAGCGAATGAGGCCAATCTGGGGCAAGGTCTTTTGATCTTTTGCTTATGCCTATGAGTCAGTCATGTGTTTGTGGTTTCTTCAGCATCATTTCCACCATGCCTCCTCTGGGTTTCATGTGTGATGCTGGGGCAACCCTGTGTGTCTTTTTAGCGTCAGTCCTCTGCAACACTGGTGACAAGGCCTTGTGATCCCAGTATCCTTGGTGGGTCTCTAGCATTGCTATATTAAACTAGGTTGTGCTCTCCACATTTGCACTTGGAGCTTCACCCAATCCCCTGCATCTTGCATCATCTAGATTAATCTTGCATCTTGCATCTCTCATGTAGCAACATCCTACATTTTGCATTCCATCTCATCTTGCATTCACCCATCTTTGCTCTTGGAAGTTTGGTTATTTATCTCTCCTTCTTCCTAGTTCCTTCTTTCTTTGTTTCCTTTCGAGAAAATTCCACAACGTTTACTCCTTGTGTTATTTTCTCAAGGGGGCACAACCCATCATTCTTCTAAATTCTAGCCTCGGGCATCTTATTTTCTTGTCTTTGACGCCATGCCACTTGCGGCATCGCATCAAAGAGGGGCAAAATGTAGACACTTAAAAATCCTTTAGAAAATAAATTATTTTTATTTTCTAAAAAAATCCCTGATGACATCATCATTTATTAATTAATTAATTATTTAATTAATTAATTTATTTTTATGCCATTGAATCCCTTTACCTTAATTAAAAATATTTAATCAAGGAATCCCTCCCAAAAATGTTTAAATTTTATTTAAACATTATCTCCTTATTTATTAATTATTTAATTAATAAATTGACCAAAAATCTCAAAATAAATAATTAATTTATTTTTTGCCCAAAACTTGGTCAATTTCCTTAAGACCACTAAGCTCTTCTAGAATCTTCTAATCCTTATTTAATTTTGATTAAAGGCTAATCCCTTCATTTCCTAACCCTAATCCCAACTCAAAATATTTAATTAAGATTAAATATTTAATCCTCATATTTATTAAATTCATTTTTAATAAATATTCTCAAACCTAAACCATGGAAATAAATAAATCTTTATTTACTTCCTAAAATCCATGTTTATCCTAAGGAAATTCTAGACTCTTCTAGAAAGTCCTAATCCTAATCCTAATCCTAATCCTAATCCTAATCCCCCCCTTAATCCTGTCATATTCCCTAACCAAGGTTAGCCAACTCCTAAGCTTAACCTAAAATCAACAAACTTCTAGAAACTTCTCTTACATGCATTAAGTGCATTTAAGGCCTCCTTAACCCTCTTACATGCATTTATGGTGCATTTAAGAAGCCCCTCACCCCTTTCTTACACCCTTTGACCTTAGACACATTTCCCAAATTGTGCACATTCCTCCCATCTTTCAACCCAATGCCCTTATGACACTTGTCACAAGGAGGTGACCCTGAACTAGCACAATCCATGTGCTCCCCTTTGAATGAATCTTGGCCTCTCTTAAAGATTTTGATCCTGGCCACTCATTCCTCCTTCCCAAATCCTATAAATGCTCCTCATTTCCAAGAGCAAAAGGAATCCATTCATCTTTCATTTTAAGCATTGTTATTATGCCCATTTAGCTCTAGACTTAGCATAATCATCTTAATCTAACTTACTTTCAAGCATTTTAGCTCATCTTAACATAGATTTAATGGATTAAACTAGTTTCTTCCATTGTTTTGCATAAGCATAGCATCATATCACATCTCTATTTGGTCTAAAATCAATCTTAACATAAACATCATGTAGCTTAATCTTCATTTCAGCATCATTTGATCCTTGAGGCCTTAGGGGAAAATCAGGTGTTCTATACCTGTTTTGTGCCATTTATGGAGTTTTTATGGATCTCAATCTATCCTAAAATGCATAAGGAACATGCTCCAAGTTCTTAGAGAGCACACCCACATCCCCTTAAGCAAGAGCAAATCAAACAGTGCTTGGGTGCACCTGTTTAAGCTCAATCTGAGATGGCTAGCTTAGAGTTTCCTTGTTTTTGATTGATTTCATGCTAGACTAAAATCTAGTCTTTGTTTGACTTGAAGTTTTCCAAACCAGGTACCCTCAAAAGCCTTGTCCACAATAATCATCCATAGATTCTATATTCAAGATATCTTTTCTAAGACATTTGTTTTGCAAAGCTATCCCTTGCTTTCATCCCTGGGGGGAAAGGTTCTTCTTTCTTTCTCTTTGTCTAGGGATCTGCTTTCCTTAGCTTAGTGGAATTTGTTTATTTGGCAACATTATTTCATTATACTGACCAATGTTTTGACTATGGATATCCTTTTTATATGAGAGGTTATTGTCCTAGGTTATCACCTCTTCTCTATTTTGCAAATTATGTTCATTGTAAACTCTTGCCCTTGCTTTGGTGATTAGAGTTGTTTCCCTCATTTCAAAGATTCCTCTTCCTCTTGATTGCAGGGGGCTTGATGATTGAATCTTTTCTCTCACCTGGTTTATCTCTAAAAGATGATATTTTATCTAAAAATAGTCCTTTATGGTTGGGGTCTTGTTGATAAGATCTCTTTCTTTGAGGATCCTTTTCCATGAGTGACATATCCTTTTCACAATTATCTATACTCTTGGATGTAGGGGTCAATACCCTTCACTAGGAATGTAGTATACATTATTGTAAACACGATATCTCCTTACATCCTGAAGTAGGTATTCTTTTCCTCTTCCTTATCATGTCTAGTAGACAACCATGATAAGGAGGGGGCATATATAGGGTCTCCCTTGTACTATAGTTTTTCATTTATATGCTAAATCCTCTGAAGGTAACGCACATAAGTTGCTAAATCTTGAAGAGACGTGCATTTTTCAAAATTTAAATATGCTAAATCCTCTAAAGGTAACAGACATAAGTTGCTAAATCTTGAAGAGACATGCATGTTTCAAATTTTCAATATGCTAGATCCTCTAAAGGTAACACACATAAGTTGATAAATCCTGAGGAGACACGCATTTCATATTCATAGTGATACAAGAAGGTGGATCTATGAGTATTCTAGAAGTTGTTAGAAGACACATTACAATTACAAAGCATAGTTTATGAGTGAACTATCAGGTATGGCCACCTTTTTGGCTCTGCCTCCTTGGTGATTCACAGCAAGGTGGGCATCTTAATGGGTGAGGTAATCACTTTCTCTTTTCTCTCTTTTCCCTTTCATGCTAGTAGGACTAGATCATGAAGCTATGTTATTTATAGTGTTGCTCTTGTCTTTCTTATGTTATCATTTATGCTTTTTTGATAGCTTTCCAAATATGATATTAGTAGAGGAAATATTTCTTAGCAAGGTTTCCTCTGTCTATAGCTGAACGTGGACCTCTAATCCAGCCATATACAATACATAGTCATTGCTCAATCATTGAAATTATGAAGGTGAGTATGAATTACTCAATTTGTAGTGTCTATCGATTTGACCTGTTGCCTCCTAATTAGCTGGGGTGTTTGAATTACTCTCAAACAAGAGCCAACAACCAAGAGACCAAACTAAGATGGAGGATTTTTGAAAGCTTAAAAGATAAACAAATGCAATTACTCTAAGATGAATATGTAAGTAATCTAAGAATGAAGATGTAGATTTTAATCTAAGAACTTGAAGGAAATATGAAAATTAAGCTAAAAACAATAAACAAATTAATCTAGTATGAGAATACAATTACACTAAATGAGAAATTAAACTAATATGCAATGAAAGCTTGAAAATATGAAATAGTTGAGACTAAATTTCTCTATAGTTTATGTGCTCTCAAATTGCCTTTTTTTCGAATGAGGAAGAAGGTTCATAATATAGACAAGCCTGGAGAAGGAATGGAGAGTTTCTTGAAATGAAACGGTTGACTCTTCATTCCCAATTGAGACAAATAATGAGGAATTACTTAATTAAAAGAATGAATTATTGCCACATATGGGTGACCCTTCGAATATTTTGAATTATTAAACCCAAATAAGATAATCCATTCAAATAACCAAGTAATATTAATTCTTTCTTATGTGTATTAGCTAAAGGGGGTGAGTTTAATTTAATTTAAAGCACTTAGGACTTTAGAATTAAATCAATTTATCATAGGGATTATTTAGCTAATAAAGTTGAATACTTAAGAATTAATTATAGTTTGAGATTAATGCAATTTAGGGTTTTTGCAATTGACATCAAGTCAAATAAAGTTAGGTAGGAGAGAGAAAATTTCCTAGTAAAACAGGACTTTAATGATGTAAAATTAAAGAAATGCACCAAAATTGATTGAAATCATAAGGTGCCAATTTTGGGGTATTACATTTTCCCCTCTTTGAATTGATGTGTGAGTAGGGCATTGATTCAAAGAATAGTCTGATGTGACAGATGGGTTTCAAGATTATCCCCGGAATGGAGCTGAACCCTTGGAACTCAAGGTTAGGATGCCAAGACACCGAAATAGATCGAATTGTAGAACCACCTCTAGAATGAGGCATGATTCTCCGAAGTCTAAGTTAGATTGCGAAGACAACAGTCTAATGACAACTTGAGAAGAGACTAGAATCAAGGTTAGATTTCCCCAATGCCCATTGATCAAATGATGATAGATGTAGATTTAGGACTATTCTCTAGAATCAAGATTAGATTGCCCCAATGCAAAGCTTAGCCCTCTGAGACCTGGGTTAGATTTCCCAGATAACGGTCTAAAAGAGATTTAGAGAGCCATTTCTAGAACAAAGCTTGACTTTTAGGAATTAGGGTTAGAATTCCCTAATACCTAATGAGATTTCAAGAACCATCTCCAGAATGAAGCTTGATCCTTGAGGATCTAAGTTAGATTGCTCAGATACCTAAAAGATAGATGACCAGATGACAAGATACGAGGCACAAGTATGCCCCTAGACATGAGATGCCCCAAGCGGTGAGGAATTTGATTTAGATTAGATTAATATGAGACTGGTTCGAAAAGATTCAAATGATGCAATCATCCTACCCCCTCGGGAGAAAAATTGAAAGATGACATAGCAGGAGGACGATTGACAACAAGAGGTTACACAATAGAAGCAATCAAACTAGATTCGAGAAGCTGCAAAAGCAATTTGGAGTGATTTGAAGGTCCTGCTGACCATGGTTGACCAAATTTGACTAGAGTTGACTTTGATGAAAAAGATGAAGAAGCCAAGAAGAATGATGAGGAGAGAATCTAGCAAGAAAATTACGCTAGAAGGTTGACTGCACAAGCGTCCAATCCCAAAGGATCCTAGAATTTAAAATGTGATTTTGAGCCATCTAGAGATGTCAAATTTTGATTTTGATCCCGAAAATAAATTCAGAGTAGTCGATTTAGCCAAGGGTGCAATTTTTGTGCAAAATGGAGCACTTTGAAAATTAGGTCAAAAAGCTATATAAGGCCTGGAGGGGTCATTTTCAAATCATTATTCACTTTGTCTTCTTGTGATTTTGAGAGCTCTGAGAGAGAATGGAGCATGTTCCAGTGCATATGCATCAATTCAAGTGCTCCTGATGCCATAGATGATCACTGGAGTATGACCCACCTGTGAGTAGTCGACAAACCATCTTGTATTTCAAGTTTTAATGCTCTATTAGGTGATTTAGGCTAGATTTAGCATGTTTTAGGGCTAGTTCTTCAACTCTCGCATGAGGAAATAGTTTCCTCATGCTAGCCTCAGTCACCCCTCGGGTGAGGAAATGGTTTCCTTCTATAGGTCAGGGATTCCTTGCCTGGGGTCTTCCTGAAAGCTCATGCAAAGTGCTAGTGTATACCATGTGAAATTTCACTTTCTCGTGTAGAAAGAGGTCTTGTCTCATGTGAGGGAATAGTTTCCTCATGCGAGATGCTACTGTAGTGTTTTGAGTCTTCTTCCAATTTTGCATAAAATTATCCAATTAAAACATTCCAGAGTTGTGTCTAGGATAGATGTGTAGCCTTATTTGCTATTGTTGCTTTGAGAAACCATCATGTTGAGATACTAATCCAATGTCATCACTTTCTTTGCAAGTTGACTTCCCAGATGTCACTTTTCAATTGCACCACCCTATCATCACCACACTAGTTCAGAGATTGACCGAGGCTGAGAGTGCCCATATTGAGGGGCTAGGATTTTTGTTCTTGCATGATATACCTGACATTTGGGTAAATCATGGTCTTCTAGGTGCATTGGTCGAGTGTTTCCATTCAGAGATGAACACATTCCACTTGCCAATGGGGGAGGTGATAGTCACTCCCGAGGACATTTACAAGATATTGTAGATACCCTTCCATGGTGCTCGAGTCGAGTATGATATATAGCTAAGGGTAGGTACATTGGTACTAAGGGCCATATTCAGAGATGATTTAGTGATGGGCTGAGCCATCTCATGGGAGGACCTGATTAGTAGATATGGTGGTGCTCATAGATTAGCAGTTGTCTTGGCCATTTTCCTAAGCTGCTACTTGGTTCCTGATCAGGGTTAGCATGGATTAGAGTGCAGCTAGGGTCACATGCTGTAGAGGATGCTGGATAGGCCAGCTACCAAATTTGGATGAGGCAAGTGCATGCTTTCTTAGATGTATCACAAGATGCACAAGGTAATGTATCGGAGTGCCAAGACCATGGCGGCTGGAGTTCTTGTATTAAAGATCTGGGACTGGGAGAATCTCCCTATTTGTAGGCTGATTTTTCATGATACATGGTAGGCCCTCAAGCCTTATATCTATAGATACATTGGTCCTATGACTCAGCTTGTGCTGGGTAAGATCAAGCAGTCATGGGGATACCTAGATGACATGGCGGTAGTTGTCTAGAGACCTTGGATTGCTACAAAGCTATGGGATAATGCTCAGTGGGAGCTATCTCATATGTTCATCTTGCATCCACTGATTGGACATACTATTAGTGTCATTGAGTGATTCTTTCTCACACACATCATGAGGTAGTTTGGGAGGCCATAGGACTGCTCATAGGAGTATGCCACATATGCTCACTTCGTCGATGAGACAAAGAAGGGCTGGCAGCCTAGACTAAACCAGGGGAGGTGTACTATAGAGGCACAAGTGCCTGCAGTGCAATGGGATTACATGGTGGATGTCACCAATGTAGGGATAACACCTACATATAGAGATTATTTCATGGCGCATCCCTTCCCTAGATTCACAGATCCTACTAGGATGGGACAGTTCACACAACAACAGCCCGCACAGTAGCAACCTATACAATAGAAGCCACAAGGACAACAACAGGTACCTACCCAGTAGTAGATACTATTACAGTGGCCTAGGTAGAGAATATTAAGGCCTAGGATAGCATAGATAGACATCCCCTCAAGGACTATGGGGTCAGATGCAGGTGCTGGAAGTAGTGAGACCCAGTAGGGGTCCACTAGATAGAGGACAAGAGATTCCTCTTAGTAGGCACCTCCTGATAAGGAGGTATAGGGTGATGATACTGATATGCCAGGAGAGAGTGAGATAGGTACAATGGGAGAGAGATGATTTCCATACATAGGTCATCATCTAGGAGACACGGGTGACCAAGAGAGATCAGTAGATTAGAGAGCTCCGAGAGGAGCTAGTGAGGGCTCAGCTAGAAGCGAGATATGAGTCTACTCAAGTAGCCTACTACTATGCAACATATGTTGGCATTGTTCTAGATTTATTAGAGTAGGTGCCTCCATTTTCTAAGTACATCAGAGCACCATAGGGACCTCCACCATAGGATCCTCCATAGGCACCACCACAGGCACCACTGCAAAGACTGATGCCTCCCCCGTAGAGACTGATGCCACCTCCTCAAGGACCACCACAAAAAACTCCTCCACCTCCACCTCCTCTAGGTGGCAGTGGATCATGATATACATTATAGCCCATATTTCGATACTGTGCTCAAGTAGCATCATTTTTTTGTACATGACATTGATCGACCATGAGATATACATATATGAGATTGCCACTTTAACATCATTGTACTTGTTTATATATTTCCTTAATGTTCATGTTTTATGAGATGTTTCCTAGATGATTAGATGTATGGATTAGATATGTATGAGATGCACATGATGTTTTTGATGTATGAAATGCAGATGTTTTCTTTTTGATGGTATATGAATATGCAATGTGAAATGTAATGATAGATGATAAATAAATGAATGTAATGTATGACTTTATGTATGCTTATAATGGATGCAAATGGAATGAATATATAAATGTAAAATGGATGCATATGGAAATGTAAATGCAATGGGAATGGTACTAATCATCTCATGTAGGATGTAGCAATATATGGTAGGTACTAATCAAAAAGATATTTGAAGATTGAGAACAAGGACTGAACACTTGTGTAGCCAAGAGGAACTTAGGACAAAAGATGAGAACCTTCGATGAATATAAGCCAATCACAAGAGCACCAAAACACTATCTCAATGCAAGCCTAGAATGAAAATGCAAGCCTAAGCTAGACACAAACCCTAGGACTTGGTTGTTGGACTCATCGTATTATCATCATAAAGCTCTTTTAGGTATGGGATGATCGCAATATGCCATACAATCCTTACTGGCATTGCAATCATGAGAATATGAATATGACATAAGTCTTAGATTTGTTGGAATGAGGTGTAAGCATTAAGGCACAAGAAGCCAGAATGACCTGAACACCTATTCCTTTTGATTTAGCAAGTTAACATAAGCATTAAAGCATAGCTGCTACAATGACCTGAATGTCGCTTGCACACAAATACGCCAAACACATGAGAGTCCCTTCTTTCACCAAATAATTCTCGAAGTGACCCTTACATTCACTTAGTAGGACAAGCGTTAGCAATTTTACTTGTAGCAGAAAGAAGTCACTCAAAATAGAGAAGGAGAAGAACCAACCTCACCAAAGTTTCCATATAAAAGGAGTTGAGGTACACATGGCCATTCAATATGAGATGAAGGATCTTATAGATGGACACCCCTATTAGATAGAATTATTGGATCATTGGAACTAAATCATCAAGCAGAAAGAAAAGGAAAGATCATGCCCTAGTCTTCACTTCTCTCAGTTAAGGAGACGTCTTAGAGTTTCTCGAGTAGGAATGATAAAGTGAAAGAACAACACACAAAAGAAAAGCTCAGCATGCTTTAGAGAATTAAAAATTCAGTTTTTTAGTTTTAGTTTAAGTTTGTGTTCAAGTGGATTGAAGTCAAATCGGAAGAATATGGCATGAGAAGTCATTTCGAAGAGAAAATCGGAGAGCTAAACAAAGTATCGGCAGGCAGACAAAACAAGAAATGCTGGTGACTGATACAAGAGAGATCCTCGAGGGGAGAGATCTCAGAGATACTAGAGAAACATTAGTAGGAAGACATAGTGAGAACCATTGGTGACTGATGTACGAGGGATCCTCAAGGTGAGAGATCCAAGTGATAGCTAGGTATCAGTAGGTAGACATAGTAAGAACCACTGGTGACTGATACATGAGAGACCCTCAATGAGAGAAATCTCAAAAAATAGCTGGGCATCAGTAGGTAGACGTAGTGGGAACCACTAGTGACTAATGCAAGAAAGCATCTCCGAAAGCAATAGGACAATGCCCCCTAGACCAGGAAGGTGCCCCCAAGTGTGAACAATTCTAATCCATGTAGAGTCGAGGAAAGTCTCAAAAATAACTGAAAGCAAGTGCATGAGCTAGCAAGCCAAAGAAGGAAATGTACTAAAGTAGGAAACAATCTAAAGCAGGAAAGCGGGAAAGAAAACTAAAGCAGGAAAGCAAGAGCCAAATGGTGCCAAGATGAGATGTAGCTTCAGGAAACAAGAGGCACCTATTTACTAGGTTTTCACCATCTTGGCAGAGATTCTATTTTTGCTACCATGATGCCTGTTTTCCAAGTTTTCATTAATGGCACATTTTTCTTCTTTTTCAATTATTTGTTTTTTTCTCTTTTTGATTTTTTTGTATTTTTGAATATTTCATTTTTTTTTGTATTTTTGATCTTTTGATTTTTTTTGTATTTTTCAAATTTTGTATTTTTTTTAATTATTATCAAGGCACCTGTTTATTAGGTTTTCACTAGGATAATAGATACATCAAAGCACCTCTTTACCAGGTTTTCACTAAGATGATCATTTTAAGACATTTTACAATTTTTAGGATTTTTGCCAAGATACCATTTTAAAATTTTTTTTCAGGATTAATAAGTATGTACATGAGCACATAGAGAATGCCTCAGCTATAGAATTTCTTCAAGTGAAGAGCATTGATAGGCTCTTTGAGCTATTCTCCTTTAGTGGTAGAGAGTTGATATGCACCAGACCCAAATGCTGTAGTGATAACATATGGACCAAGCCAGTTTGGTTCAATTTTCCCTTTCTGGACTCACTGCTACTGATTCTTGGGGTTTTCTCTCAGGATGAGATCACCCACTTGGAATTACCTTTGTCTAACTTTCTTATTGTATGCTTTAGACATCCTCTTTTTGTATGCTTGAAGATGATCGAATGCCACCTTCCGATGTTCATCCAGTAACTCAAGCTCTTGAAGTTGAGATATTCTATTTTCTTCATCAGTGATGAGGCCCTTTAGAGAGACTCACAATGTTGGAATCTCAACCTCAATAGGCAATATTGCATCTTCTCCATAAACCAAGTCAAAGGGTGTGGCCCCTATTAGTGTTCGAATACTTGTTCTATAGGCCCATAAAGCTAGATTAATTTGGAGGTGCCAATCTCTACCAGATTTATGAACTGTTCTGTGCAAGATTTTGAGAATTGTCTTATTAGAAGCTTCTACTTGGCCATTACCCTAGGGATAATAGATAGATGACCAATGCTGAATAATCCTAAATTTGGTGCATAACTCTTTCAGGTCCTTTTTTTTGAATTGTCCCCCATTGTCAGTGATAATGGATGAGGGTACATCATATCTACAAATGATATAGTTTAGTATAAACATAGCCACAGACTTGCCATCAGCTATAGCCAAAAGCACTGCCTCAACCCACTTAGTAAAATAGTCAGTAGCTATGATGATAAAATTATGTCCTCTTGAAGAAGAAGGATGTATTTGACCCACCAAGTCAAAGGCCCATTGCTAAAATGGCCAGAAAATGATGAAAGGAATAAGCTCTTTAGCAGGAGCATGGATCGGATTTTCATGAAATTGGCACTATTTACAAGCCTTGGCATATTGAACAGCTTCTTTTTCCATATCTGGCTAGTAGTAACTAGCTCTAATAAGTTTCTGAGCTAACATCAAACCACTTGAATGAAACCCACAGATACCTTCATGTACCTCAACCAATGAACATTTAGACTCATCAGGTTCTAGACACCTAAGGAGGGTACCGTCTAGACCCCATCTATACAAGTCATTTTCTATGATGACATACCATGAAGCATTACGAATTAGGTGACGCTTTTCATTCTGGGTATAGCTGTCTGGAATGATTTGGTCATAGAGGTAGGAATAGATATGGTGGTAGTAGGATGTATCATGTCCAATGACTAAATAGATCATCCTAGATTCGAGAATTTCATATGTTGGGTAGTATAATGCCTCCACCAAGAATTTGTGTTTGAAGTCATTTTCTAGCATTTGTAACATTGAGGCAAGAGTGGCCATAGAATCAACTACTTTATTATCTTCCCTTGGAACTTACTAGAAAGAAATGTGTGCAAAATACTATTTGAGGTCATCCACCATTCGTTTGTAAGGCACTAGCTTGTCATCTTTTGTTTGATAGATACCATTAACTTGTTTGATGACTAACTGAGAGTCTCCAAAGACCTTGAGCTCATCCACATGCCATTCAATGGCTATATTCATACTGTTAATGAGAGCTTCATATTCAACAATGTTTTTTGTGTAGGGAAACAACATTTTATCAACTTTTGGCAATGAGTATCTTTGAGGTGTTATAAACAGAATGCTGCACCTAATCCTTGCTGAGTGAATGATCCATCAAAGAACATGCTCCAAGTTTGATGTGTGAGAAGAATGATGGATTCATCTAGAAATTCAATGTTCAAAGGCCAGTGATCCTTCAGAGGAGCTTCCCCCAACTGATCAAAAATTGCTTGTCCTTTAATAGCTTTTCTTTCCACATACTCAATGTCAAATTCACTAATTATCATCACCCATTTTGCTAGTCTAACCGTGAGGGCAGCCTTTCTCAATAAGTACTTTAGTGGATCAATTTTTGCAATAAGCCTTGTAGTGTGAGCAAGCATATAATGCCGCAACTTTTGTGAAGAAAACACTATTGCTAGACAAGCTTTCTCAATGATAGAATAATTCATTTCATATGAAACCAATGTTCTACTAATATAATAAATGGCTCTCTCTTTGTTGTTCTGATCTTCTTGAGCTAGGAGAGCACCCAAAGATGTGTTCATTGTTGAGATGTATAGTATGAGCAACTTGCATGAATAGGAGGCATCAATATAGGTGGATTAGCAAGATACTGTTTAATTTGAGTGAGTCCTCTGTCACATTCTTCATTCCATTCATAAATCACACCCTTATGCAAATTTTTAGTAAATGGTTGTGATTTGTCAGCCAACTATGAAATGAAATGCCAAATAGATTGTAGCCTTCCCTGCAGTCCTCTCATTTGACTGATGTTTTTAGGTGGGGGCATGTCCATAATAGGTTGAAATTTTTTTGGGTCAACCTCTATGCCTTTAGCTGAAATAATATAACCCAAGAGTTTCCTAGAAGTGACGCCAAATGCACATTTTTTGGGATTAAGTCTGAGACTAAATTGTTCCATGTGGTCAAGTATGGGACCCAAATCTATAAGATGAGTTTTTTTTTGCATGATTTTGGCTAAAGTATCATCCACATAATCTTCCATTGTTTTATGCATCATATCATGGAAAATGGTAGTGACAACTCTCTGATATGTTGCTCCAACATTCTTAAGCCCAAAGGGCATGACATTCCATCAAAAGGTTCCCTAGGCACATGTGAAAGCGGTCTTTTCTTGATCTTCTAGCACAATTTTTATTTGATTATAGCTAGAAAAGCCATCCATCAAGGAATACATCTCATATCCTGTTGTCATATCCACTATCATGTCAATATTAGACAATGGGAAGTCATCTTTTGGACATGCCTTATTTAGATCCTTAAAGTCTGTGCACACACGAATGGATTTATCATGTTTGGTGACTAGAACATTATTTGAAATCCGCTTTGCATAGTCAATAGTCCTTATGAAACCAGCCTTAAGAAGCTTTTCTAGCTTTGCTTTGACTAAAAGTGCCACGTGTGGATGCATCTTTCACAACTTTTGTTTGATAGGCTTAATACTTGGTGCAATGGATAGATGGTGCATGATTAGATTGGGGTCTAATCTAGGCATGTCAGAGTAAGTCCATGCAAACTTTATTTTTTTTCTTTGAAAGAAGAAAGTGAACTCTTCCTTTTCTTTTGCAGATAATGACTGTGCTAGATGAATAATTTATGGAGCAGCCTTTGTACTCAAATTTACTGGTTGTGTCGATTCAATCAATACTGATGATCTCTCTTGAATGTGGCTCGAGAGTGTATCAAGTATCTCATCCTCAGGCACCTCAAAGAGGTTTTCACCCTTAGATACATCTTTTATTTTTACTATTTTTGGCTCTGAGACCGCCACAATATGGTTTTCACCATCAGAGCATCTATTTTTGCTTCTTTTTATTTTTTGACTAAGATGCTTGATATCTGCCTCTATCATGCTAACACTGCCTTCGATGGTGGAGGACATTATAGGTTCAATAGCATGGAGGTAATAGGCTAGAGTGTAATCATTTTGGAATGTTAGGACTTCATTGGATGAGGAGGGGGAGTTCCAGTTTATCAGCTCAAGATTTTTGAGTGAGATAGAAGTAGTGATTGGTTTAATTACATTCACAGTATAACCATCAAAAGCGTAGATGAGCAAGTCAAGACCTAAAGTGATCTCATCCAAAGGAGCATTCGAATCCCTATAAGACCTCATGTAAGAAGTAAAGGAAAAGTTAACACCGATGGCATCTAATTCATGTGACCTAACGCTAGACCATTCACCTACTTGGAGAAGTCTTTCATAGGTATGCACCATGTCTATATCTTTATCATAAGTTGCATCAGACAAAGAGTCAAACTTGTACTCATGTGAGTCAATACTTGATGTGGGAATTCCATTAGCATTGGCTGTATCATCTAACTCATCTTCATTTCTTGCAGCATTAATGGCTTGCTGAAGTCAATCTTTCTCAAACTGCTCTTGGAAATGTGGGGGTATGTACCATTCACCCTAAGAATCATACTCATCCATTTGCATTTCTTTCCATTGGTCATACGTGAGTTGATGTACCAAAGTGGTCTCATTAGAACCACTATCAATCTCTACCATGTGGACAGGTATAACAGGTTCATCTGGTTCTGCAAAGAGTGCAGCAAATTTTGGAGGAATAGTATATGGAAAGGTGTCTTCATCAGAGCTGGCCCCTGGGTTTACCTCTAGAGTAGTATCTTCAAATTATGGCTCAGGTTTAGGTTTAGGATCTGGCATGAATTTTTTTATCCCTAAGTGAAATGAGATCTTTTTGAAGCCTAAGCTAGTAGCATCCTTTGTGTGGTGACCTATAGCTTCAATGGGTTTCAGAAAACTATTGTCATTCATTCATATAGGACCACTCCCTTTATAGCTGAAGCACTTCATGATCTTGAAGGCCTCACTGTATGGCTCTTGCTCTAAGTTTGGAGGTGGAGTAGTCATTTAGATGTTTCTTTTCCTTTATAGATCCAAGTTGTGATAGCTCTTTCTTCATCCTCATCTTCTAAAGGTGTAGAGGCTCGTACAAAGGCACCATCGTAGAGTTTTTGAGGAGAGTCATCAGAAGGTTTGTTAATCTTAGAAGGTCTCCCATAAGAATGTGGAGACAAAGGGAGAGAAGCTAGTGATAGCATAGGTTCAATTTGGTATTCTCCCATGCCTATATCCTTAAGTTTCAAAGTTTGTTCCATTTCTTTGAGCTTAGCATCATAGAACTCAGTGGACTCTCTATTAGCTGGAACAAAGCTATCTACAGATTGTGCAAGTGTATTGCAAGAATAATTGTTATTAGCAGGTGTGCAGTGACTTCTGCTCTATGAAATGGAAACTTAATGCATTGATGGTATGTAGATGGAATAGCCTGCATCTCATGAATCCAAGGTCTTCCTAACAAGATATTGTATGCAAGAGGAATGTTAAGAACTTGGAAGGTAACATCTCTCTCAATAGGTCCTACGTGGATAGGTAGCAAAACTAAGCCTTGGGATTTATGTTCCTCTTCATCATAAGCTTTGATGGTAATCTTTTTGTGGGAGTCCATACAATCCTCTTCATAACCTAGATGGGTAAGAAAATTAGCAGAACATATATTGAGACCGGCACCATTGTCTATGAGCACTCAGAGGATGCTCTTAGGACCTATCATGAATTCTATATGCAAGGGAGCATTATGCGGATGGCTCAGAGAGTGATCATCTTCTTTAGAGAAGGAAAAATAATGAGTCAAATTCAAATGACCCACCATAGATTTGAACCAGTTGAGATCAAGATCCTTGGGTGCATTTGCCTCAACGAGGGCTTTATCTAGAATCTGCCTATGAGTAGGTGAGATCTTCAATAACTCAAAAAATGGTAATCTGAGCATTTGTTTGCTGGAGCTGATCTAAGATGCTATAACTAGCTGAGCTAGTTGTAGGGATAGATTTCATGTTCTTGTTGGCCGGGGAAACAATAGTCTTATCCACAGTTTGTTTCAGAGAAGACACAGGAGGATCGGGACCTTTCAAAACAAACCTTCCACGTGATTGAGTAACAACATTGGCACAATCTTGAGGTTGTTCAGATTCAAAAAAGTGAGATGTAGAACTATGCAAGATGAAAGGAGTCTTAGGTTTGGGAGCATCACCACTCCCCTTAATAGTAATCACATTGCAATACTCAACCTCAATAGGTTCGATCATACCAATGACATTGTCATCATTAGTGTATGTGTAATTGACCTTAGCATTGGTATTCTTAGTGTTTGAAGATTCACCCTTCTTGTGAGGAGGGAAGGGATCCTTAAATGCTTGATGGTATGAATTCTTGTTATGGCCATCCACAACAATGTCACCATTATCAATCAAATCTTGGACCTTATGCTTCAGCTGAGGACAAGTAGAAGTCTTGTGACCCTTATTCTGGTGATAGTCATAGTATACATTTTCATTTCACCAATGAGGTCGTGGTTGTGGGTCATTGAGACACTTTTCCAAAGGAGTAAGAATATGATTCTACATGAGAGTTTTATAGACCACATCAAGTGGTTCTCCCAAGGAAGTGAATTCACACTTGGGTCGAGATGCCCAATGTTTGTTCCTAGAAAACCTTGAAGATTGCTGATTTTCTATCACAGGCTTTTCAGTAGCTTTGATTGCCTATATGCTAGAAGAGAGATTAAAAATAGACTTAGCAGGCTTTGGGGTCACATTGTTGACCACTCCATCATTCACAAAGTCTCTATTCATGTTGACAAACTTCTCTTTATCTTTATTTGAGTTTGAAGACCCTTGTTTGTTGTCTTTGTTCAAAGTCAATTCCCCTTTCTTGATCATAAAGGCCTCTATTCACATTGCTTGTTTAATCATGATATCAAAGGTTAGGGGTAATTGCACTTGGTATCTAAAGTCTGGGACAAGATTGTCCAAAAAAATGTCGAGTCTCTCAGACTCTGGTAGCTTGTGAGGACACCTTGTACATAATTGTCTCCACCTTTGGAGAAATGTTAGAAAAGATTCTCCTTGTCACTGCTTCAAATTGCAAAGATCTCAGATGTTGATTGAATGCTGAATATTATGTGAGTAATGTTGGAGAAAAAAATTAGCCATTTCATCAAAAGTCTTAATTCCCGTGGGCAATCAAGAAAACCAATCCATGGCTGGTCCACCCAAACTATGAGGAAATAGGCACATAAGATATGTTTGGTCATGCATAAATTCCATGGATAAAGTGTCAAACTCCATTAAGTGATCTTGGGGATTAGTAGAACCCGAGTATTTGTCATAATTCAAGAGCTCTACACCTCTGGCAAAAGGTGGCATGTGAAGACTCCTATCAAAGGGGAAAGGACAAATGCTTTCCATTGTGAATTTTTGTGTGGGTTTGTCCTTATTCTTCACAAGTTGACTAATCTAATCTTGCATGTCTCAGACCATTTTTTGCAACTTAGCGGTCTCAATTTCTTCTTCTTTGGCCACAAGCATTTCAACTTGAAAATCTGAGGGTAATTAAGCCCCTTTCTTGCCCAACTCAAGAAAGTATTTTTCCTTCTCCTCTAGAAGGAGGATCTCCATCATCTTAATAAGACCCTTGTTTTCTTTCACAATGTCTATGTTGTTTTGAGTTATTGTGTCATCACCATCATTGCAAAGGATCTCATAAATGCTTGGGACTTGATCTTGACTCTGATCGAAAGGGGCAGGTCGATAGTGATATGCTGGTTGACCACCTTGAGCTTTTTTTTGAGCTTGATGCTAATTATGATCATTTTGGGATTGATCATAATGTTTCTCATTTCAAGGTTGAGCATGACATTGGTCATTGGAAGATTGACCATGATGTTGGTTGTTTTGAGATTGATCATAAGTTTGGCTGTATTTGCCTGGTTGGAAGTTGAATGGATCTTCCATCTTGTCATAGGACTATGCAATAAATGAAGACTCAGTAAAATGATATGAACAATGCCAAAAGGGCGCAGCTAAGGTAACTTTTGGTGCTCTAACAGGATCAAGAGGATCAATAGGTTCAAATGAGTCAATATTGTCAACAGGATTAATAGGTTCAATGATAGGACTAGTCCGAGGAAGTGGTCTTCCAAAGTTATAAAACAATGAGTTGTTTTGGAAGAATGATTTGTCTTGCTCTTGAAATGAGAAACCAGGTTGCGCTTGGAACAATGGATTAAAACACTCTTGGAACACTAGAGGTGATGATTGAGATGGGCTATCTTTCAAAGTACTCAACGAAGAACTTGAGGATCCCTCACAATGTTTAGATTGCACAATAGGTTCAGGACAACTTGTTTCCTGATTATGAGGTTTACCTCTACCTTGACCAATATTATGAATGGGATAAGCCACTTCGAGTCATGACAGTCATAGATGAAGATGAAATGAGAGAAGACTCAAGCTAATGCTAAAACTCTATCTCTAGGGATAACGAAAATGAGATAAAGGCTAGAACAACCAAGATGTGAGATGCACCTAGCACGAGTCATCAAGAGTATGGCTAGAACAATTGAGATAAGACTATTATGACGTGAGGTAAAAAATACAAAGAGATGAGATAGACAAAGGAGAGACAAAATGAGTCAAAGCAATAATCGATTGGTTTGTAGCTAGAGACACTCAGTTTTTGACAATGAATGACAGGAAAATAGACAAATAGACCTCAAACAAAAATTGGATCAGGTAAAAAGTTCACCAGTCAACAGGAAATAAGTCTCTATTTTGAAAACCAGGTCGCGCGAGAAAATGCCAAACTTTGCACAAGAGAATGGCCAATCTCGCATGAGGAAATGCTCTAAAAGATGAAATTTTGCATAGGAAAGAATCTAAGTTCGACAGTTCGATACAATTTTCAATGTAAAAAGTCAAGTTTTGAGACACATCCTAAATTGTTCTCTGAAAAAATTTCTAGGTTTCAGATATTTTGAAGGATAGTTTAATCAACAATCTTAGTTTGAAGGTTTCAAGCATTCATTTACAAGCATGAAGGTTTTGAACAAGCAATGGTGAGATAAGAAGTAGTTGCAAACAGACCTACCAAGGATAAAGAAACTTGGCAGTATCATGGGAGTCTTTGTTTAATCATGATGAATAAGTTTAAGACTCGATAACAAACACATAGTTATCCCTACAAAAAAAATGGTGAGAAGACAAAATCTTTGCCTCACTGCTTATGCGCATGCATTCACCTCACATAGCCATGTCACCCCCTAGAGGGCGCCCATGTTTTCAGTGTTTCCAAGGACTGAATAGTATATGTTTGAAGGTTACCCTTGAGGTAGGGGCTAGCATCATAAACCACCTTCAAGCATCCAGGTGCATGCCTATGATGAGAATCTACGAGAGAGATTCTTGCCCCTCCCTGCGTAAAGATTATGCCTCCTTTCAGAGGTGATTTGGGTAGGCAACTAAGGAAATTTTTTAGTGGGCTTCCATTCACACTAACCTTTGGTGCCCTTGATATAGGGCTAGGGCCTTGCAGCCACACCAACACTCAAAATTCATACACACCCGCAAGCAGGGCTAGGAGCGGCGCTGCTCAGTACAATAGACGAAGCCTTCTCAAGATGATAGTTGAAATCAAGAGAAGGAAGTTAACATGGTTTTGGAGTCTTTAGACTCAACAAAACATTATTTATTATAGTGAGGTGGAATCACCATTGATAGGTGTGTACTCACTTGGGTCATTCCCAGAGGTTCAATTTCCGGCAAGCCCTATAAAGGTGACACAACTTGGCTTGGATTTGAGGGTTTGATTTTCTATTTCTCTCAAGGAGAGAAGAGCATAATTCTCTACCTCTTCACCTTACCAAAACACATCAAGCATATTCATCATTGAGCTAGCTTAACTCAACCAAATCCATAAGCTTTTGGGTTTCTAGTTCTCTCAAAGAGAGAAGAGAATAATCCCCTGGCAGGTAGAAGTGCTAAAGATTCACTACCTTGCTTTTCTTTCCTAGGTATCCATCATTCTAGCAACATCTAGGTCTCGATTTCATCCATGGGCATCACTTCCACATAATGAAGAGCCTATTCCCCTACTTTTCTATCAAGACCCTTGAGAAATTTTAACAAACCCCTAATTATACTATGTGAATGAAAGCAATGAAAATAAGCACAATATTTTAAACGATCTTCGACAACCATCCTACAAGAAAACTATTAGCACATTTTTATGATCTTCGACAAAGCAACCCATAGACCATTGTTATACTATGATAGAAATAGAGATTATGAAATTAACAACAAACAAAAAGTGTTAGAAATCTAAAATGGAAAGTACAAGAAACTAAAAAATTTAACAGTACTGATGATAGAGCTCACGTGAGGAAGTGTAGCACTGCGCGTGAGAAATTATAGGGGCCTATGTGAGAAAATATTATTTCACATGAGAGAGTACTACAGGGAGAAAAACTTCGCATGGTACACTTAGAAATATTGCATGAACTTTCATACATAGAGAAGTATAGATGTACGACATATTGTAGAATTCAAAAAAAATGTTTGAGATTGATGAGGCTACAAATCAATTTTTCTGCCCCACGGTGGGTGCTAGAATGTCTATAGCTGAATGTGGACATCTAATCCAGCCATATACATAGTCATTGCTCGATCATCAAAATTATGAAGGTGAGTATGAATTACTCAATTTGCAATGTCTATCAATTCAACCTGTTGCCTCCTAATTAGCTGGGGTGTTTGAATTACTCTCAGAACGAGAGCCAACAACCAAAAGACCAAACTAAGATGGAGGATTTTTGAAAGCTTAAAAGATAAAAAAATGCAATTACTCTAAGATGAATATATAAGTAATCTAAGAATGAAGATGCAGATTTTAATCTAAGAACTTGGAAAGAAATATGAAAATTAAGCTAAAAACAATAAGCAAATTAATCTAGTATGAGAATGCAATGACACTAAATGAGAAATTAAACTAATATGCAATGAAAGCTTGAAAATATGAAATAGTTGAGACTAAATTTCACTATAGTTTATGTGCTCTCAAATTGCCTTTTTTTTTGATTGAAGGAGAATGTTCATAATATAGACAAGCCCAGAGGAGGAATGAAGAGTTTCTTGAAATGAAACGGTTGACTCCTCATTCCCAATTGAGACAAATATTGAGGAATTACTTAATTAAAAGAATGAATTATTGCCACATATGGGTGACCCTTCGAATATTTTGAATTATTAAACCCAAATAAGATAATCCATTCAAATAACCAAGTAATATTAATTCCTTTTTATGTGTATTAGCTAAAGGGGGTGAGTTTAATTTAATTTAAAGCACTTAGGAATTAAATCAATTTATCATAGGGATTATTTAGCTAATAAAGTTGAATACTTAGGAATTAATTATAGAGTGAGATTAATGCAATTTAGGGTTTTTGCAATTGACATCAAGTCAAATAAAGTGAGGTAGGAGAGAGAAAATTGCCTAGTAAAATAGGACTTTAATGATGTAAAATTGAATAAATGCACCAAAATTGATTGAAATCATAAGGTGCCAATTTTGGTGTATTACATCCTCTACTAGTTGATTTGGGTTTGTTTTAGTACTAACCCCCCTTTTTATGTTTTCGCACCCTCATGTGTGTGTGTTGAGTTAAAATATTTTAGCCCGAGGGCTTGTTTCCTTAAGCTAAGTGTTATTTTATCTCATTGTAAATCCACTTGGCTCTCTTCTTTCTTCTCCTTTATGAAGAGTTTGCATTGAATCCATACTCTTGCTAAAGTGGGGGATTAATGTATTGTCTTAAAATAGAAGCACTTCCATTTTAAGAACATTTAGCCCTCCAAGTAAGTGGTTTGGGGTCATGTCAAGTGCCTTGAATAAGGCTTTGCATGGATTTGGGTTTTTCCCCCTGTTATGCTTCTCTCTCCACCTATTTCCTGCCTATTTCTGGCACCTGGTCCTAAGAATTTAAGATCTGAGACCTCAGGGTCAAGGTTAACTTCCTAGTTCAAGGTTGACCTTGACCCTAACCTAGGACAGAGTCAAACTCAACTTTGACCTAGGGTAGAGTCAACCTCGACCCTAACCCTGGGTCCAATTTTTAAGTTCTACAAGTTTCAGGATATTGGGCTTCGGAAAGTTTTATTTTCCTGCTTCTGGGTCGGCTGTTTTGGATTTCAAAATGGTAAAATCTTAAATTGCATTTAATCTAGGTCCATTTATTAGGGTTAAGGTTAATTGGGATTTAATTCTCCAATGTCGACCTTTCTAAAAGTTTGTGCCCTAGATCATTATAAAAGAAAGCCTTCTCTCATTTTTAACATCCACTTTTCATGACCAAGCAATTACATCTCTTGTTTATATATCTCATAATCTCTTGAACAAGCATTCTCAATCAAGAAAGCATTTCACTCAAGCCATCATCCTATTCAAGCATTCAAGTTCTCCATTGAAGATCAAGGATTCAAGCATTCAAGCCTTTTGAGGGATTTGGTTCAAGCATTCAAGATTCATCATTCAAACCCTAGATCTATCCATCATGGTGGTGTGATCTTCCTTCAAGATCCTTTGTTCATCTTCAAGATCCATTCATTCTTCCCTCAAGGTGGATTCCAAGCATACAATCATGGAGGTTTTGATTTACATTTGTTAATGTTATGTTGAAACTTTCATATCAACATACTTGTTTACATTTGAAATACAATTACATATCTATTGAATATCATAACTTCATTGTTAGATCTACTTCTACTACTTGATAACATTATCTATTTCAATTCCATTATTAAGGTTGATTCCAAAATGGGGTTTGACTAAGGTAAAATGCTCATTCAAACAACAAAACCATTTTTCTTGTAGGTACAAGTACAAGATATCGAATTGCAGTTCAAATCTGGATACCCTTTTCGACGAACTTCTAAGCTTTGTGAACATAATTTTCATCAGAGCTGTTTTGGGTCAAGGTCGAATTTCAATGGGGGGTAAGATTGTGCCCCAGGGTAAGATTGTGCCCTGATTCTGAGATCAAAGTTGATCTAGCTCTGAAAGACAGAAGTTTTTTGGGTTTTCTCCGTCTCTGCATTTCCAAGCCAGAGTAGGTTGCATAATTTTCTGAAACTAGTTGAAATATCATACAATGACCTTGATGTGTTGGATAGAAAGTGATGAGCCTCATTAATATGAATATTATAAAATAAATATCATTTAAACATTTGTGAAAGAAACACTAGGGTAAGCGTTCTAAAAATATTTGAACATTTCAATTGAGCTAAGTCATTGGTTAAAATATGTATTTTCTTATGTAAGAAGTTGTATACTTTGAGAATGAGTCGCATGATTCTATGGACAAGTCTTTGAAGTCATTCAATAAATCCTTGACCTAGCTATCCATAATCAAAGTGAATATTGAGGAGAAGGACCAATATTTTTTCTATTATATTTTTTCAAGAACTTGATAATGACCATTGGAGGCCCCCTATAAGGAAGTTGATAATCCATTGATTTGTAGTTTTCTTAATATAGGATATAAGGAAAATAAGAGCATATGAAGAAGGTCTTTAATATACAAGGAGGATTGAAGGATAAGGAAAATAAGAAGATCAAGAAAATAGAAAAAGATAGATCCAACCTTTAATGGAGATATTTAATCAAAATTCTAAGAAATAACATTAGAATCATGGAAAGATTGATAAATTTGTAGTAGACTATTAGGAAGATAAAGAAAATTAATCGAAGGATGAATGCAATTTAAAATTATTAGGATGGTGGAAGTGATGTCTTTCTTATCATCTTAGAAATCAATGCATGTGAGAGTGTATGGACATACGTCCTCATTAGGAGTGGTTCTTAGTGAATAATAAATGAGAAGGTCTATATCAATAAAAATGCCCATCTCAACCTTTTTCTTGTCATAGTTAATTTTTATTCAATTCCCTCATGGTAGAGTTAAGGGGATAACTGGAGTTATACACATCTTTGGTTTGGAATAAAACCTATTATTATTAATAAAATATGTAATGATATAGATGTAAAAGTCATATTTTGAAGTGTAGAGGTACAATGCTTTCACAATCTATAGTTTTCACTTAATAAGGGTGTGTATGTTGGCATTTTGTTTAGTTTGATGCAAATCCTAGAATCACCTTAGAGATTAATTTACCTACTAAAAGAACAACATGATTTGTAGATTTTGCAAAATATAATTTTTCAACTTCCTCACAAAATATGGTGTTGGAATTTGGACCAAATATTTTTCTACTTATAGACTATTATTTTGATTCATTACTTTTGAAGATGACATTTTACTCTAGTGTAAGTTTTGTCCAATAAAATACTAATTGAGAATTTATATAGTATATAATCAAAACTAACTTATATATATACTTTTGTATGATATTCCTACAAGAATACACTTTTAATTTCCATAGTATAAATAATAACTTATTATAGAAAATTTAATCAACTCTCTTTATAAAATGAAGATTTAAAAATAATAATAATATATCATTAAAAAATAATTAGTAAAATACTAAATATAAAGCTATTAAAGCTTAAAAGAATAGAAATTGCATTAACCAATTCTAGCAAGTGATTTATTTATCACTTCAACATGAAATCTGAAAATGCGAATTGTTAAATGAAATTGAGTCAAGTTCAGATGTGCCAAGCGTTGAATAGTAGCTTACTATTTTTTTTAAAACTATAGAATCAATCATGTCATAAAATTTAATACTTAAGCAATTGTGCTATAATTGTAGATATGAAATGATTGTATTCAACAAAATAAATTAGAAATAAATTAAATTAGAACTATGATAACTCAAATCACTTAATGAAAAATACAAAATATGCATGCAACAAATAACAAATAAAATCTATAATACCAATGTGAACTTATTTCTAAC
Source organism: Chamaecyparis obtusa (assembly GCA_027943335.1). NCBI lineage: Eukaryota > Viridiplantae > Streptophyta > Pinopsida > Cupressales > Cupressaceae > Chamaecyparis > Chamaecyparis obtusa. Next base: position 54,430 of record BSBK01008209.1, read on the forward strand.
TTTGATTGTGTGCAGATTTTTACATCAACGTTTCGAAGCACACTCCATGATCCATCATTAGGATGAAGAAAGATGAAGGAGAAAATAAAATGTCAGATCATCAGATTTTATTTTCTCCTCCTTTTTTTCTCACCCTGATGATGAATCCCAAGGTGTGATTCAAAACATTGATGCAAAAATCTGCACACAATCAAAGCCAGAAATAAGTTCACATAAATTGATTGATTGTGGAATTCTCTTAGCAATGATCTATAATGCCTTTATGTACAAACCCTAATTACCTCCATTTCTCTCCAATTGTACTTTAAAGAATGATTGTATGGTAATGATGCTCTCCAAATTTACCACAACAATGCTTATAATTATAATGATAGCATAAATTTCAAGACTTATGAGAAAAGAGATGAGATTGATGAATATTGTTGAATTTTGAATGATGAAGGTGAACAAGTATTACTATGAAGGTAATTATAAACTTATTGATATTATGGTGAGTTAAAACCAAAAATTCTATTTATGAGTTAAGAATCTGGAACATCAAAGGTGGGGATCAAGAATTATTCTAGTAAGAATTCACACTACAAGGTATTATGTGGGATGTCAACAGAGACCCAATGGTTGGCATATCATCTATAAATTTATTGTTCACTCTAGGATTCTTCTCAAAAGATATTTGTGTAAATTATTGCTTGAAGCTATTGACCATTATCTTGTAAGGTAGGGTTTCTCATGTTTAGTTTGATAATCATCATTTACTTGTTTTATAACTAGTTGGAAATCATTGTACACTTGTAGATATTTGATTATACACAAATTCTTAATCTAGTGATCAGTGTCTCATATTCAATAATGTTGTTTGTACAAGGGAATCCTAATCAATGGAGTTTTGGGATACCATCTCCTTGAGGTGCTATGAAATAGATCCACACTCAAAAACCATGTTGGGTATATGAACAATCAAAGTACAATTTGCACATGGATGTGCAAAAACTTTAGTAGATATTGTTTCATCAAGATAATTTGATACAAGATCTAATGATCTATCAATGCAAGTGAATATACTAGCCGATAAAAAAATATACTATCCTTTTTAAGCCTTTTTATCGACATGCTTTATATTGCACTCACTTAGAGTCATCACCCATTTTGCTAACCTTCATATGAGCATTTCTCTAGATAGAAATTATTTGAGTGGATCTATTTCGACAATGAGCTTGGCTTGATGGATTAATATGTTGTTCTACAACTTTTGGAAAGAAAAAGTCGAGAGCTATAAATGTATGTTCAATGTGTGTATAACTAAGTTCATATCCCACTAGAGTGTAGTTGATGTAATATATAGCTCTTTCTTTTCATAAATATTCATGGTGTGTAAGAAGTGTTCCCAGTGAATATGTTGTATTAGAGATGTGTAATAACAATGGTTTTTCCTCAATTGATAGCATAAGATAGGAGGTGAGAGAAAATAATCTTTTAACTTCTAGAACACTTGTTAAAATAATTCTTTCCATTTGAATGTGACACCCTTGTGTAGTAGATGTTTGGAAGTATATATTAGCTATATGTACTAATCCAATCATTAACTTGTAATAATCCTAAGAGTAATTGCTTAAACAAACAAAACAAAAGAAAAAAATAAATAAATCCACAACCATCAACCTTAATTTTTATGTCTAATTATTCTGGAATGGGATGACTAGCATGGCTAATAAGCATTTTACTAGCATGCTTGAAAGTGACTAGAATGGGATGACTAGCATGGATGACAAGAATCTTACTTCCACACAAGCTATAAGTACCTACTCAGACCTTCCACTTCTTCTGCATCAAAATATTTCTTGGATTTCTTCTTCAAAAGCAGAGAATGGTTGGTAGATACCCATGTCCCCATCCCGACTGCAACTTAGTCTTCGAGAATGGTCAGGCTCTCGGAGGGCATAGATGAATACATATCAGAGGCAAGTGAATTTTCTATTTCAATTTAGTATTATTCATTTTCATTTTGTCCATATCCATGATGTAGAATCAAGTGTTTAGTCCTCTACTTTCTCTTTTGAAATGTTTTCATGACTATTTACCTATGATCTTAATAGAGGGAAAAGGTAAGGCCTCCTCGAGTTCTTCTACAGAGGGAAATGTTTCACTGTGAGTACTATAACACAACTGACATGCTTAGATATATTCTTTAATTATATTTAACAAATGGAAGCTCATTTATTCTTCTTTTGAATTTGGAAGAGCTGGTGGATGAAATCAGAATTCAAACCAGTCTAGTCAGAGGCGCACTACGGATATTACTCATTTTATCCTTGAGAATATTGAAAAACTGAGCTGGGAAGATATTCTAGAAAATCTTGGTGGAAAATAAATGAGAGAAACATGTGAAATGGGGATGTAATGTGAAATGGTATAAGAATGTAGGGGAAGTATATGAAATGGGATAGGAATGTGGTGTGATGGGTTAATGTAAAATGGGAATATAATATGATAGAGTTATCAGAAATAGGTATGTAATGTGGAATGGGAGTGTAGTGTGGTAGAATTATGTGGGATGGAAATGGTATGGAATAAGAATAATGTGAAATGAGAGCCTAATGTGTCAAAATAATCTGAAATTGAAATTTAAAGCATTATTATTATGTAAAATTGGATTGTAAGGTGGTAGAATTGTGTGAAATGTGAATGGTATGAGAATATGTAGAATTGGAATTTAATTTGAAAGAATCATGTGAAACGTGAATATAATAATACATTTTTATCTTAGAATAAAATGCCATATGCCATCCCAAACTATGCTAATTGATTAAAAGTTTTAATAATCCATTTCAATGCATTATTATTATGTAAAATTGGATTGCAAGGTGATAGAATTGTGTGAAATGTGAATGATATGAGAATATGTAGAATTGAAATTTAATTTGATAGAATCATGTAAAACATGAATATAATAATAAATTTTTATCTTACAATAAAATGCCATATGCCATCCCAAACTATGCTAATTGATTAAAAGTTTTAATAATAATGTATCTAAGGAATTGACAATGTGAAATAAGAATTAGGATATAGGCATGACATGTGGAAAAGGAGGATGACATTTTGAAAATTAGACTCTGTGACCTTAAGGATGTGACTAAACATATTGGATCTGAGGAAAGCAATTGATCCCCAAACCTGGGATGTAGGAAATCCTCAAGAATTAGAAATAGAGGCAAGAAGGGTCCCAATATTGAATTGCTGACAGAATTACCCCTAGCTCTAGTTAAGAATAAAATGAAAGGGGGCTTAATATCTCTCAAACCTCTAAGGAATAGAAAGAATCATCAGATCCAGCCTTCAAGGGCTAATGGAAGTGTTGGTAGCATAGATGAACCTATTCCTTCTAGACTTCAAGCAGTGTATGATCTTTTTGGTTGGAGTTCGGATGATCAACCCAAAACTAACACCTTGTCTCATTCAATCATTGAAAAAATGTTGGAAGATGACTATGTTGAAGATGAAGAGAGATTTATGGATATAGACCACCCAATATTTGAAACAGAGATTACATTCAACTCACAAGGTCAGGAGGAGGTAAAAATAATGGAATCAAGCTCCAAGGTAGCTTCAAACTGTTCCAATTCCCCTCTAGGATTGCTACAAGAAGACCATAAAATAACTTTAGACTGTGGATCAGGGAAAAAGAAAGGTAGAGGTAGAAAGTCAGTAGCCACTTTGAGAGAAGAGAAGGGTGAAGATCAAGACCAAGCAAAGATTACTGCTTATCTGAATGTAGGGAAGGGGAAGTTCCTTCCCAAGTCTCAATGAGACTCCTTTCTTGGAATGTTAGGGGTCTCAATGCCCCTAACAAGCAGTGTCTAGTCAAACGCTACATTTGGTCTTCTAAAGAAGACATCATTTTCTTAGAAGAAACCAAGATGAACAAAGAATAGGTAAATGAGTTCATAAGATCTTTAGGGGACTGGAAAGCTATGGTGGTTGAAGCAATTTGTTCCTCAGGGGGTCTAACCATCATATGGAATCCTAGGACCACATTTTATTCTCATGACAAAGATTCCCAAAACTGGATGGGGGTAAAATCATCAGCACACAATCAGACTTAAACACATTTGTAATCAATATATATGGTCCTATGTCAAGGAAAAAGAAAGTGGAGATTTGGGAGGAAATTAGTAACTGGTTTCATAACTTCCCTGATGGTAATTTCATTGTAGGGGGAGACTTTAATGCCATTATACATGCAACAGAGAAAAAAGGAGGATCTCAAAGGTTATCTCAATCTCAATTAGACTTTCATGATTGGCTTTTAAAGGATGATTTGATGGAGATTGAATTTGATAATGGGGCCTTTACTTGGTCCAATAGAAGAATGAGTATGGACAACATTTCAAAAAAATTGGATAGATTCCTTTTTAACGGTGACTTGACTTCTTTCTCTTTTGGGTTGAAAGCTTCTATATATCCTTCATCAGGCTCAGATCATTTTCCAATTTGTCTCGATTTGTTGGAAGAGGACAAACCATATAAATGCTCCTTCAAATTTGAGAATATGTGGTTAAAGGAGGTAAACTTCACAAAAATAATCAAAGATTGGTGGACTAAATTTAAGGTGAAAGGTTCAAGATTGTTTTGTTTTGTTGCTAAACTCAAATTCATCAAGCAGAACTTGTTGATCTGGAACAGGACTCAATTCAAGAACATTTTTTCATCGAAAATGGAAATTGAATCAAAATTGGCTGATCTAAACAACACAATTTTTGAATCAAGGAATGAATCAAGAACTATACTTCAAAGAGAAGGATTTGCTTAGGGATTTGGAGGATGTGCTTAGTAAAGAAGAAATATTTTGGAAGCAAAAGTCAAGGGAGTCATGGCTAGCGGCTGGAGAGAAAAACACCAAATTCTTTCACTCTAGCGGCTGGAGACAAAAACACCAAATTCTTTCACTCTAGCACTAAGTGCCGAAGGAATACCAATAGAATTTTACAAATTTCAACCCAAGATGGATCTATTCTTAATGGGCAAAAAGAGATTTAGTAGGAAATAGTAGCCTTCTATTCCAATTTTCTCAATTCTTCAAATAGCTCTCCACTTACATGTCAACAAGAACTTCTTTGCAACATTCCCAAAGTTCTCTCAGAGATGGATAACCGAAATCTAATGAGGCCATTTTCAACAAAGGAGATTTTACAAACATTATCAGCAATGGCTCTAGATAAAGCTCCTGGTCTAGATGGATTCCCTCCCTCTTTCTTTCTTCATTGTTGGGAGATTGTTGGTCAAGAACTTACTGAGGCATTGGAGACAACAAGATTCTTAGGTAGATTTTTGACCAAAATCAATAATACTTTCATTGGTCTTATTCCTAAATCGAAAAATGCAAACTCTATTGATCAATTTAGACCTATTGTATTGTGTAATACGATTTACAAGATTTTATCCAAAGCCCTTGCAAATAGACTAAAAGTAGTCTTAGATAGAATCATTGGGGAAGAACAAACAGGGTTTGTCGCAGGCAGATCCATTTTTGATGGCATAATAATTGCTCAAGAAGCAATACACTCCATTCAACATTCCAAAAAACCCAGCATGTTAATTAAGTTAGACATCAAGAAGGCTTATGATAAAGTGAACTGGAGATTCCTATCCAAATGTATGGAAAGCTTTGGATTTTCTAAAGCCTCGATTAACTTGATTTTTTATTGCATATCAACTCCAAAATACTCTATTTTGATTAATGGTTCCCCTCAAGGTTTTTTTTGAAGCTCTAATGGCATAAGACAAGGGGATCCTATATCCCCCTTCTTATACATTATCATGGTAGAGGCATTAGGTCACAGCATTTCCAGGCTTCAATCTCAGGGTAGCATCAGAGGCATATCAGTCACATCTTTAGTTCCTCCTATTACACACCAGCAATTTGTAGATGATACTCTTCTTTTTGGGTATGGTTTGATTAGAGAAGCTACTCTACTAAGAAATACTCTAAAAAAGTATGCTTTAGCCTCAGGACAAATAGTCAACATAGAGAAATAAGTCATCTTTTTCTTTTATAGGAAAAAAAGAATCCAAATGAGAATAGAATCCCTATTAGCCTTTAAAGGAGCAACACTCCCTTGCAATTATTTGGGGATTCCCATTGATAAGAAACTTAGAACATCAGGGATTTGGAAACCAATCAATGAAAGGATGGATTAGAGAATGGCTAGCTAGAAATCCAAATGGCTATCATGCGTGGGAAGGATAGTGATGATTAAAGCTACCCTATTAGCAATTCCCATATATCTCTTGTCTTGTTTGGCTTTGTCCTTGACTGATTACATGGATATAGTGAAAAAGTTAAGAAACTTCTTTTGGCATGGATGTGATCAGAATAAAATATTCAAAATTATCTCTTGGGAAAATATTTGTAAACCAATTAGTGTGGGTGGAATAGGGATCAAGAACCAATTGTGGCAAAATATAGCTTTGGGAGCCAAATTATATTAGAAATTAATCAAAAATAAGGATTACAAATGGGTTAGAATCATCAAAGGAAAATACTTGGGTGCAGAGAGATGCCATGAAATATTTAGAATTAAGAACCTTCCAAGAGGTTCCAGGATATGGAACTTTATATTGAAAGCTAGATATGTGGTGGATTCCAACCTTTCTTGGAACATTAGAAGTGGTAACTCTGCTAGATTTTGGGAAGATTCCTAGGGAGGAAGAGGGACTCGCCAGTCAATACCAGGCCTTAATCAGATTATGCAACTTTGTTAATCATCATGGGGTAGTTTTCTTAGAGATTACATCATCCCTTCTCAGTCATCAGGAGAGGATGGATCATGGCAGTGGAAGGATTTTTCAAGTTTAGGAGCTGATATCCATGAAATAAATTTGCTAAAATTAGTAGTACATAACAGATCTTTTCTTTTGAAAAATGGTAATGATGAATTATTCTGGATGGGCTCAAAAAATGGAGTATATAAGGTAAAGGAAGGATACAATGTCTTAACTCAACACATTCAAAAGTCATCTACAATTCCTCTACATCTTTGTTGGAATAAAATGTGCCTTCCCAAAGCTGGTGTATTCCTATGGGCAGCATCTCAGGGCTGAATTTTGACTGCAGAGAGATTTTCTCGAATGGGATTCTTGGGTCCATCAAGATGTTACATGTGTCTGAAACATGAAGAATCTCACAATCACCTATTATTTTCCTGCCCCTTTGCCACAGAATGTTGGGAGTGGCTATACTCAAAATTGAATTGGCAATCTGCTCCTCACCAAAACCTTCAATTACATCTTCTTGCTCGGCCAACTCTCTTTAAAGACAGCTTGTGTGGTAATCTATGGATTATCTCTCCTTCAATTGTACTTTGGGAAATTTGGAAAGAAAGAAACAGGAGAATCTTTCAGGATAAATCAATGGATATCGGGAAAATTTTGAACAGAATTGAAGCAACAATAGTGGAGATCATGAATTCTCAAAATCAAACTCATTCACCAATTCATTAATTTTACAAGAGTTGGGATGATAAGATGTTGAAAAGCTAGCATGGGTTGAAAGCTCCTAGCTCTTTAGGAAGAGGTTGCAAGAATAGTGGACTTCTAAGACAATCTTGTGTTTGGAAATCTCCATCCCCGGGATGGGTGAAATTAAATTTTGATGGCGCATCAATAGGTAATCTTGGGCCTTCAGGTGCTGGGTGCATCATTCATTCTTCACAAGGTCAAATTATTGCTCAATTAGCTATTCCTCTAGAACCAGATACTAACAATGCTGCAGAGATTAAAGCCCTTTATCACGGTCTAATCCTTGTCAGGGATTTAGGATTTAATAAAGTGGAAATTGAAGGGTATTCTATGATAATCATAAATGCAATCAGATCAGGAGCCATTACAAACTAGAAACTTCAATCTTTTTTAGAGGTGATTTTGAATATTATCTCCAAATTTGAATCAATAATAGCTAACCATATCTTCCATGAAGGTAACGGTAAAGCCGATGAGTTGGCTAATATGGAAACAAGTGGAGTTCACTTCAGATCCATTTCAAATAACTGGTATCTTAGTCAGAACTCGGCAAGGTGAAAGGATGGATACTTCTTTCAAAAGGGCCATATCACCTGAACCAGCTTATCAAATTGAGCAATTTGCTTGCCCAACTCCATCAGTGCAGCATGCATCATAGGGTGGTCTTGTTCGCGGTCAAATTTTTTTCTAACAAGGCATAGATACAGGGTTCAGAGGAGGTCGATGAAGTGGAGGATACCAAGTAAGATGAAGAAAAATTAGAGTAAGCTGATGAGGGCCAGGAGGATATAGAGGAGGATGAGGTTGATGATGATGAGGAGAAAAACAAAGATGAAGAGGTTCAGGATGTAAGGGAGGTGGATGACGAGCACTCTCACACTTCTAAAAATGATTCTTCATCCCCTTTTGATTAGGTTTGGGGTTTCCAATCCCAAGTTCCTCATAATTTTTGTGTTTTTTTAATCCGTTTAATACTTGGTGGGATAGGTAGTTTGCAGTTTTTTCTAGTTGTTTGATACTAGTTTTCATGGAGAGAGCACTAATGCTTCATATTTATCCATACTTTATGACTGAACAATTTTATGGTGTTAGATGCAGATAATTACTGTATATTTTATTTTCTGCTTAATACAAAAACTATGGCTTCAGCCTTTGCTGATAAAAAAAAAGCATATAGGCATTTAGAATTAGTGGGTGAAAATAGTTGTCTGGAATGATAAAAATGCCAACTATAGGGGTAGATCACACCTGTTGGTTGTCAGTATGATCTAATTTGATAAGGCAGAAATATATCAGTCTATTTTTGTTTCTCACTCATTTTTCTCTTCTTTACCTCTTAAATTATCTCCACTCCATTGGGGAAAAATACCTCTTTTCTTACTTGCTTCTATTGTTATCATGGACGTGTTAAGACTTATGCTCTACCAAAACAATCACTTGTATATTCATCTCTTACGATTTTCTTTTTTCTCAGATGTCGATATCCGGCCAATGTATGCATTCTGTAGATTAGGTTTTGTTTGTTACACTTTGTTCTTTCATTCATTTGTTGTACTATTGAGGTTTACATTGGACTAAATTTTTATAGAAAAGGGTGTTTATAAGGGAAGTTCAGGAATCTAATTCTATAAATCCTGACTTTGAAATTTGTATTTATATATTAATTTTATATTAAGTAATCAGGCCACTGAATTTTTTATATTAAAATAATAAAAACATACAAAAGAGTTACACATCCTGATAAACTGTAAGATGAAATTATAGTAAGAAATATCAACTGAGATGTATGTAAATCTGGTCTGTTTGTTTGTTGGAATTAGATTGGAATTGAGATTGTCAAATCTTGAAATTGACATTTTTAATGTTTGCATTCAAAACATGAAACTGGAATAGGAATTTGTTAATTCTCATTTACCCCCAAAACCAACATTCGAATCTTTCATCTAAACAGGTGGAATTGGAAAATCAATTCCAATTCCACTTAAATGGGAATCCAGGGTAAAGAAAAATTATAATATTTTGAAACTCATATGCAAACAACATTTTCCATCTTCTCATTATGAATTCTAGGTGAATCAAATGATTCCAACCATATTCCAAAAACCATTTTTCAGATTTAAAATTTCCATAATTGTCAAATACTGGAATTCGACAATTCCAACATTATTTAATTCCAGCAACCAAATAGAACCTAAATTATCAAAGATATTAGTAATCTTTCAAATTAAATGACAAAGTTCAAAATTATTACTAATCTTTAATCTATATTTTGTTTTGATTGTAGTAAGTTTTATTATACCAATTCAATGACATTGGAATAAGATTGAAGGCATGTTATATGAAATGAAAAATACCCATGTATTGGTTCTTATGTATATCTATATATTCACATTATTAAAAATAAAAATATCTCTCATGAATTATTAGTGAATACTATAATAAGATCATTTCTTGACAAACATAGATTAATAGTAAAAGATTTTTTTTTCTATTTTATATTATGAAAATATAATTGTTAAATTTGTTTAAAGAAATTTCATTATAAGATAAATGATTGTAGTAATCTTGATTTTATATTTTGTTGGTATTAGAAACTAAAATTGATAAATTAAAGGTTTACAAAACCTTAAATTTATTATGTCATGAGGCATAATAACAATAGTAATTATGTGTGAATGTAATAGCATGAGTATGTTCCCAAAAAAATCGTGAAATAAATAAAATAAATTACTTTTAGAAAACCATTCACAATTGAAAATGGATTGCTCTAGACTCCACTGATGGGTGGGGAAGGATGATCCAGAACCTCCTCCTTCAGTTGGCACTGCATTAGCTGCCTAGGGGTTCTTTGTTTCTGGGCTCTGCCCATGTTTATCATGGTTATTTTAGTTCCTATTTTCTAGGCTAGGCCCGTTTGATAAGCTTGGGAGTTATTTTTTATCCTCCCATATTTTTTTGATGATTGTACTTATGTTTACATATTAATATAAATTGGTAAGCCTTTACATCAAAAAATAAAATTATTAATAAATGAATAATAGCTTTTGAAAAAAATAAAATAAAAATAGCTCTAAGTAAAATGAATTTACTTATAAGTAAATATTTAATTATCATTTATCTCACTTATTAGTATTTTACTATTGGTGTCTTAAATAAATATAATAGCTTATCTACTAGTTTAGATCAAGTAAGCTAAGGAGAGGGTCCAGTCTTAGTACAAAGCATCCATAAAGGAAAAAGGGAATAAAAAAAACAAACCTAGGAGTGTGATCACCAAAGGAAAGATTAGAAAGTCTCAAAAAGAGCGAGATTAACAAAGAGTTTTTGACTAGAGCTATAAAATAACTAGAAACAAGGGTCCCAACCAAAAACTTAGAGTTCTCTTTGAGACCCAACAAGTTTTGTAAGGAACCACAAAACCTTATACGAAAGAGGGCACCTTAAACTATAAAAAAGTAACCAAGGAAGAGGAAAACAAAGAACCACAAAGGAAATCTAATAAAATCCAACTTCTAGTGAAAAGTAAACCAAAAAGAGGATATTATTAGTCTTCGAGAGAGATATATAGGAATAAAATAACCTATGCAACAAACGGGAATGGGATCAAACCAAAATAAGAAGATGAAGTGGGTAATCAAAAAGATAAACTAAAAATCTCTCACACATGAGCCTCTGACTAAACAAATTCTTCTAGCCACATCCTTCCAATACAAAGAGAAGACCAATACAAACCCTATTTTAGAAACCACCATTTTAGGATTAGTGATAGAAAGAACCACAATAGAATCCATAGCCGTAGCACTTGAACAAAATCCAAGTGAAGCCATAAAATTATAACACCAATGGGCCCCAATAACATTCAAGAGGAAAACAATGTGCATAGATAATAGCCAACAAGAACAAAGAACAAATCTCAAATAGAGAGAGACAAAAGAAAGAAGGAATAAGAAGGAGAGGGTAGTTTAAACTTGAACAACTTGTTGATTCATAAAAAAATAGCTCACTAAATTATAAAGATTAGCTAGGTCTTATGCTAAGACTTAATACTAGATACACGACTAATGAAAGAGAATCAATCTTGAAAATGATTGACTTCTCCTACACTTCTACTTCTGCTAGACCAAGGTAGACAAACCTTATAATATCAATAAATATAATAAAAATTACTACAGATATTGTACATTAACCATATATCTACCAATGATAATATGCCAAGGAATTTCGATCTCAACCTTGAACTGGCTCAATTCTTGATCTATTGAACAATTAAACAATACTTGGGAGTGGATTCTAATGTTGGAAATACAAATGGGAAAGTAGTATTGAGAGGGGGGGTTGAATCAAAACTTACTAACTTCTATCTCTTTAAACTGTTAGAACTTTATGCATCAAGTAAACAAAACTTGAACAATCTAGGTAATATATCATGTCAAACAGCATACATGAAATCACACATAACACAATAGATTTGGTAACCCAGAAACCCTTGAAAGGTAAAACTGGGGTGGGGATGACACCCACAAATCTTCACTACTATAGATAATAAATTTTTCCTGTTAGGGCTTACAAAATTTGATCATATCATGATCTACCCCGTGAGAGGTCTGCTTTGTTAAAAGCTAAGAGACTTATTTAGTCTACCTTGTTAAAGGATTTACAAACTTACAATAAAGTAAGCACTCAGTAAAGAGATTTACAAAAGTCTGCTAAGACTACTCGGTTAAGAGATTTACCCTGATACACTGGTTAAAATGTCTCAGTATATGATCCTTTAGTTTGCACTGATATGCTGATAACAGATCTTCTCTTTACTGTATGATTGTGATCTCTTCTATCTGATCTTTCTTGACTCTGTCCTTTCACTACTTTGCTCAGTCACTGAACTTTGTCTGAATACTTCTCCTAATTATTTCCTCATACTCATAGTATTCATTCGATCTCAATGTCTCTATTTCTCTCTTTTATTCACACATCTCTGTCCTAGATCTTCCTTTATATACTAGCAAAGACATTTTACCGTTACAAGATCTACGGTCCAGATATATTCCTATTGCCACCTATACTATACAATTTTCTGATTGGCTAAAGGTTATACATAGGGATCAATGATAGAAATATGGATGCATAACCACCTCTGTGATTACCTCAATAGACAACATACAAAATATAATTATCACCAAAAATGGTTTACCTCGATCATTGTGCCATTCCAAACTTGTATGCCAATTCTGGCTAACTCGGCAAAAGTTATCCCTGGCACTTGGCATCAACTATCCTCAACATCTGTTGAACTTCTTTGTCACTCGGTATTCATTGATATATGTAACTCAGAAATGACTATACTTGGCATATTACAAACATATTGTGACCGTGATTTAACTCGGCAGTACTACTGCTCAGTAAACATACAATACAAAACTCATCCTTTACAGAATGACTTGGTCGCAGTGATGACCGACCATCCTTGCCTAGATATATGACTAAGTGTAAGACACTAATAGTCAACAAAATTATAGATATCTACAATCTCCCCCTTTGACATTAGTGGCAAAAACACTTTGTCATGACATTCGTATATACAATTACAAAAATATGTTTGTATAGCCTAAAACTCCCCTTGAGATATATATACATATTCAAAATTGTGTTACCTGTCCCTGTTCACACTCATGTCATGATAATTCCCCCTTTTTTTTGACACGACTAATTTCCTCATTAGTAGGTAAGTTGCAGATTTTCTCCAGAAAAGGTCTGTGAAGCATCGTGATCATGTATAATGCATCTATCCATGCAGTTGAAGTGAGATTTAACACTTTAGTTTTTACTTCTAAATCAGTGGCCAGACTGATGAGACCTTTGACTGTAGACAATTGTGAGTCACTCTGGATCAATGTTTTAGCCTTGGCTAATTTTCTTTGTATAGCCTCTGTTGGTGTTCAAAAATGCTTATGCCACTTAGGGCTGCCAATATGCCTTGAGACTAATGTTAGGAGTGGTTAGTTCCAAGTATGGGAGCTCTAGAAGGCAACTGGACCAACTATAGGGACAAGACTACCCTCTACACTTCTGGCTCTGCAAAACCATGGCTCTGCACCTAATCCAGATAAGACTCAGCTCACTACACACCTTATACTTTTGGATTCATATAGCAGATTATAGTAAAGGATTACTAAATACTAACCAGGTATTCATTGAATCAACTCTACTATGCAGGGTAAAATGGTCTTGTGAAGGGTATTACTACTATCAACCAAATAATGAAAAAGACTTGAAATGGTGTTGATATTCAAAGATGCAGGAAATAGCCAAAAACCCATCAAACACTAAACTCAACTGAATGTACTAATCCTTGATCAGTGCCATTATCCATTGGGCAAATCATCAAATGCAAGTATAGAAACATGAACCAACTACTATCAAAGACTCAAAGCCATAAATACAATTATTCTAGCCCATCCACTACTTATAAGATCCTTCTGTAGATGAATCTAATGAATCTATGCCCTATCCAAAGTATTTTTCACTTGATCCTAGATCAAGAACTAAAGACTAGAACATATACAAAGGTAACCCAATGCAATGGACTAGAAAATCCAAAACTCATAAGACTAATACCAAGGAGAGACTTGAAAGCATGAGAATAATTGTATTAAGTTTGATGAATCATGTACATGTCTATACTAGAAAATGAAACTACCACTTCAATAACCTACAAAAGATGCAAAGAACTTCTATTCAGCCTCCTACAATGTGACAAAGTTCACTATTTCCCTGGAACTAATCGAAATTAGAACCCTTGGAACTGATCAAAATTTGAACCCTGACTCTATCAAAAACCAACAACTTATACCACTAGCCACCTTGGGAATCTCAAAGAGATTGCATGAAGCTTAGGGTGACTAGGGTTAGGACTACAACTGCTACACCAATTGGAAATGGTCAAAAACTTATTGCAGGGGCTGGAAACCAAGCAACCTGGAGAAAACAAATCTCAAATAGATCTGCAATTATGAAAATCTAGGAGCTCAGTATAGAACACCAGGGAACTACCATAAAAATCAGTCTAATCAACCACCTGCAAACACACCCTGACCATAAAACCACACTCCTCTAGGTACAAAAAAACTTCTACAATCAATCACCCAACTCACTGGACCAGACTGCAACAATCAATGCCACCAACTAGATCAAGAAACGGCCAGAAAAACCATAAATTCTGGGTACCTCTTGTCACGAAAACCATCTGCAAGTTTAAATTTGAATTCCAACGGTCAAGTCTTGGTGCTAGTAGTGAATTGGTGGTCATGATTCAAACTGAGATTGACATTAAATCCTGACTGTAGATCCTCCTATCTTCCCAGGTTCATGACTTTAACTCATCCAAGCACCTTGGGTTACTTTCAGTGAACACATGACAAAGGAAAATCCAATTCATGGAATGAAAGTCTAAACCCCAGTTAAATTCAGCGAACACATGACTGCACATGTCAAAATAACCCCTTAAGTTATCTGGCGAACTGGCGACTGAAGACATTTTGCCAGTTCATGGAAATAATAGCATTTCCACTTAAAACATCACGTGAACTAGTGATAAGAAGAAGATTTTGTTGGGCCACTACTTTTATCCACACCACCAAAAGTACCGAGAAACCCTATTGGGCCTGCCAAGGTAAATCGATGACTGGTCTCATGTTCGCATAGGTCTAACACACTTCATAAGATTTTATGCCAACCATTGATTTTATATAGATGTCAGGTCCCACTACAATTCCACATCACCATTCAGCTCAACCAACCGAAAACTGACACATCAGTGCCATCGAGTAGACAGGTCCCACCGCACTTATCCGCCAACGGGCCCCAAGTGACAGATGTCAACTGGTCACATGGTCGCATGGTTGCATGTCAGAAATACCTAACATGTGATCATGCGACAACCAATAAAAACATGCACCTTCGCTTCCTTTCTAACACCGGGACCAGCGCTAAAGAAATGCTTGTAGCAAACAAGATCAACGGCTGGCGCATGATCTCATGACATGAGAATATTCTTTATGATCAGATGCCCATCATAGATCAAAAGCCTCTTAAAGACCTAGGCCCGTGAGATTTCCATGTCATTATCAGGCATCCAATAAGAAAACTCCAGCTCAGCAGCCTCTGATAGCGATCCCATGGTCCATTGCATTGCCGAAGAAGATCGACGGTTGTCACTATACCACAATCTTAAAAAATGAGCAGCTTTCCCTAGTGGTATAATGACAACCATGAGATCTTATTGAAGTTTAACCCCTAGGAAGGAAAAGGTCCCACCAATCGATTGCACTTGCGCAGTTAAGATCGACGAATAAGGAATGCCAGCAAAAGGGAAGAAAAGTGAGGTCAAAAACATCCAAAGTTTTTACAATAGTGAAGGATCAAAAACATCCAGGGTTTTCGACGCCAGAAGATAAGCGTGCAAAAATGGGAAGCACAAGGTTGAAAACAACCAGGGTTTTCATACAAACGATAGAAAACATCATGGGTTCTCGACAACACTATGGGTTTTCAACACTTAGGCATATTATGAAACTGTTTCCTGTAGACCTTAAAACTTGAATAACTCTCTGGATTTTGTGAATTATGAGACATGATCTAGATTGGAGCATGGTGAAAACATGAACAACCTATGGCTAAGGGCACACACCATAAAACATTAGGGGTCTACTTCGCATGATAAAAATGTGATTGTAGGCCAGGTAGGACAACTTAACAAAGATTGCAGGGAAAAGGCCATTTTCATAAGATTTCATGTTGACTGGAAAATGGACTAACAGTGGCTCTAGTTTGGGACATGTATCTCTTGCAGGTACAATGAGGACCTCAGATCTCTAGGAAGAAGTAGACCACCCACTGGAGAAAACAAAATAGGCCCTCTCCCTACTCTTTATCCAAGAAATCATAGACTGGCTCCTCACAAAAACCTGGCATCATTTGTACAAAATATATAGAAAATACATAAGTAACATCGGTATGCCAGAAGAAAACCAACCCTTTCCTCTATCAAAAACCTAGTTTCTTCTCACAAAATCAAACAAAGGTCTGAAACCTTTTCCACATGCATAATGAAAGAAAACACTGTCAGGTACCGACTGCAAAACAACCCTAGGTTTATCATCACCAATGCCCTCCTTCACATGTCCCCCCACAAACTCACTACTTGAAAAACAAGCATCATCAAAATCATCATGGATTGAAACATATGGAAGGGGATAAAAGACTGACATCTTTCCTCCCTGGCTACAGGCATCCAACTCATCTCTAATGCACTCTTGCACATCGAAAGAGAAACCATTATATTCATTTTCACTTACCTCAGCCAAGACAACTAATTCATCCTGATGAATTATACCTTTATCTTCATAAAGATAACTCTCATGACTAACATCATGAATCACATTATCTTCATCACTGTCAATACTTGGTGACAGGAGAAAAACCCTGTCACAATGTAATGCACCTCCATCAGGAAAATAACATTCATTTTGCATTACCTTTCCTTCAACTGGCTTCATTGGTAATGGGGACTCACGATCAACCACATATGAAACTTCAAGTATAGGAGGTGAGCAATCCTCAACAAAATCCATCCTCTAAGCACAGTCCTCAAATAGTGGGTTAGAAACAACATGGAACTATTTCTCATAATAATTTGGACAAAGTGCCAATTGGTTCTCACTAGTGTCCTCATCAAATAACTCATTGGAAACCACACTATATATGTCTTTATTTCCATCATCATACACATCTTCAAAAGAAGAAGAGAATTCAGAGTCAAAATTAGAGCATGACTCACCATCACTGCTATCAACATATGAATAATCAGTGTTGTACTCATCAAAAGAATCATCCCATGGATTTCCCCACAAATCTTCAACTTCCAAGACCTTGTAATCAGCATCACTATCACCCACTGACATAGAAGACTGCAAAGAAAAAACCTCTACAACATGAGATAAACCCTATGACATATCATCAGAAAGAAATTCATTCTCAACCTCATCCATGCTCCCACAATCAACACCTTTCTCAGCATCTGTATCAACATCACTTGGTGGCAAAGAATTTTCACAATTATCATCACTATTCTTGGGAAAATCATGTAAAGGGAAAAGTGCCTCCTTATTTATTGTACCTTTTGCAGTAGAACTCATTTCACCTTCATATACAACACTGTGATTAATACAATAATTAAAAGGATGAGAGCAATGATGTCTCTCACCCTCCTCTTGGCCATTTACCCTATTCTAAATATGCAAACTAGTAGAGGCATGTCTTCTTATAACTCCATACTTCAGATTGCACTCAATATCCAATGCAACCTCAAAAGCCTGATGTAGACTTTGTGGTTGTTTATCCCTCAACAAGAAACCCATTTTTTGGTTAAATGCACTCAAGTAAATGACTAGACAAATCTGATCATGAGGTTTAAAATCCTCAGGGATATCCATTAATGTCCTAGTGAATCTGTTGTTAAATCTTTGAATCAACTCATCTTCTTCAATATGAATTCCCATCAAATTGTCCAACATTGATTTTACATCTACCCCGCTATCAAAATAATCAATGAAGCAATAACTCAACTCATCCCATGAAGAAATAGAGGCTGTAGGCAAAAATGAAAACCACTCCCTTTCATCTCCCTCAAGAGTCTGCACAAACAACCTCATCCACAAATCCTCATGGCAGACATCAAAATCGCACATTAAATCAGAAAAAGCCATCACATGTTTTCTTGCTGATGGACACTGATTCCTATTGAACTTTGGTAGATACTTTCTGATTTCATCAGGAAATTTGTTGGGGAAACCAGGTATGCCATTATAACAAAATGGTGCATAACCCCTACCAATACGACCCCTAAGCACATCCATCACTGATATACAACCTTGTGTCTATACACTTGATTCTTTGTAAATAAAAAACAAGTGATCAAAACACTTGTAAATAACTCCCACCTCTCACTTAGCTATTCTGAGATACTTTACACTTGTCCTATCCCTTTAATGACAAAATCATTTGATTAGGACCATGCATATACATAAAATTTTGATGGAGAATACTTGGATCACCCTGCTGAATGCTGTTGCCTTCTTCTTAGCTAAATGAAGTCCCAACAGCCTCTAGATGTGGTGTGAGAATAGTTTGAATAGAAAGTAGGTGAGAGTGAATCTTTCCATCATTTTCCATTAGCTCAGCTAACTTACCTTATGTCTGCATTACCTTCACATAATGTTCGGCACTAGTGTTGGCATCCAAAGTCAGGGACTAACTTGAAACTTTGATCTCTTGCTTGAGAGTTTCAAGCAAGTGTTGGTTCTCATCTATGAATAATTCAACATTGCATATCTTGGCTAGTAGAGACTGTCCATCCACAACTAATCTCTTGGTCTCCTTTACCAAAGTTGACAACTCAACTTGTTTGACTAATATCTCGACAGATATCTTATCTAGAATTTTTGTCTCAAATTTGTGTTCTGACCGTTCAAATAGCTTATCACTTGCACAACTCGCATCATTATTTACTTTATGAACAATATGTACAAGTTGTTCTAATATAGGAACAAAACTATTTACATCAGATAAGTCATAAACTTCATTAAATATATCCTTTATTTCATGAAGAACCTATTTTTGCTGATGCTCCCTTCGGAGTTCTGCTTTTCTACTTTTCCTTGTCAGCAAATCTTTCATTATCTGTAGCTACTTGAAAGTAAGGTTATCAATATCCCATTTAGGAATGACAATTTCTTCATCAATTGTTACCTCATCTTTGTCCTTTGGTGCTCTTGGTGGGGTGCTTCCACTCGGCAGCTGTACAAGAGCTTTGATGACCTCTTGTTCCTTTAGTGCTTGTTCTTCAATGAATTTTCCTCTATTGTTTCCTTCTTCTTTCTCATTTTCCTCAGCAAGAGGTCAAACAGCTTGTTCATCTAGCTTCATTCCATGTCTGTCTGTGCTGTGTTCTTCCTTTGGAGGACTCTGAATGTTATCTTTTGCTTTAACTTCTTCTTCGACAGAGTGAGTTAATGGTACCGACTTGATTGATTCCTCTATAGGACTTCTACTGACTAACTTATCAACAGTAGAAAATTTAGGTACAATAGGATTTCCATCGGTAGATTGTGTGCTTGAGATGGTGGGATAATCCATGACTTGCAATAGTACAGGATTGCTACCTGGCAGGGGTTCTCCTCCAGTATATCAACAATATGGACTTCAAAAGTTTATCAACAATGGGGACTTCAAAAGTATCCTGAGATTTCATTTCCTTAGGAGTATTTGTCTCCATTTTATTGTGTGTTGCTTTAGGTTCTATGGCCTATGATGTGCTAGCAACCTGTCCTTCATCTTTATCAACCAATAGTCCAAACACTATTTTCCAAATTTTTAAACTTTCCTGCACAACATCTTCAACCTTGTGTTGAAGAATAAGATAGGCTCTAAGCTTAGGATCAAATTTTCCTCTGTAATTGTTAATTGTCTTTTTGATATTTGTAGGAGTGAGAGTGGATTCAACTTGTGCTAATGTATTCTCTCTTATTTCCTTCTCAGTTTGTAAAGCATACTCCCACTTTTGTGCAACTCTATTGCACAATTCCTTTGGAATCCTATTTTCAATTTCAATCGGCAGCATCTTGAAAGTGCATAACATTTCAAGAATAGCATCCTCAACTTTTTCTTTGTCTCCAATACTCAGCAGTCCAAACTTTAATTTCTTCACTTCATCAACTCTAGTTGTTCTAGTAATCTTACTACATAATTCATCAACAGTGAGTTGATGTGAACCTTGTTGTGTTGCCTTCCCTTTTATGGCTTCATCACTTTCTGTTGTTTCATCATCTTTTGGTAGAACAAGTTTCCTTCTCAGCTTCTTCATAACCTTGGTTGGCACTATCTTGGATTGAGCATATTTTTGCTTTGCAGATGTAGGAGGCATCTTAGGAGTCTCAGTAGTAGTCCTTTTTGGCCGAGGTCTAAGTGATGGCATCTCAGACACTTTTCATTTCAACACTCTTCTTTTAAGTGGGGACTCAACAATTATTGGTTTCTTCTCTTCTTCTTCTTCTATCTCACTACCACTTGTTGCACTCTTCTCATCTTCTCCTAACCCTTGGGTTAACTCTAATGGTGTATCATTACCAGATTCTTTTACATACTCCTCCAGTTTCTTTACTATTTTCTTTCTTCTTGTCTCAGTGGTGCAGCTAATAATCCCAAAGAGATCTTGGATTTGGCCTCTTCAAATGTACCAAAGTAAGGAGCCTTGTTACCAATTTCATCAGCTAGGGGGGCTATGATTGTAGTAGTAGCTTCATCCATATTAAGTTCAAAGGGTAGTGGCATCAACCATGAAACCCTAGGTAGGACTGGCTATGCATAGGTAAAGTCTGTGTCTACTAGAAAATATATGTCTTTACTATATTTCTCAATCAGAGACATAGGGACTCTAGTCCTATTCCTCATTTTCTTCTTAAACTCAATGAAATAATTGTCCATTATCCCTTCAAAATCATCACCACTCTCATTTATGAAATTGTTAATCCAAACAGTAATGGGTTTCTTCTTATCCCATTTCACATCACCATGTGTAGGAAAACACTTTTTAACATAAAAGAATATACAAATCAGCAAGGAACCAAACTTACACATAGAGTTCTTCGTCATCCTGATGGAGTTCAAGTTCTCGGCAAGTTGAGTTACCTAGAGCTCAAAAAGGTTATATGTGTGCCCTTTCTTTATTATCTTCCAAGCTTGGTCCACTGCCATATAAGGGACGCTGTCCAACCGACTTGATTGGTAAAACTTATGCAAGATAACTCTAATAGCGAAGTCAATTTCCAGATCAGTGGTGGTGGAAATTGTCATTCCACATTTGTTCTAGATTGCCTATGTGTTCGCTTGAATATCCTCTTTTCCTCACATTTCATCATTCTCTTTCCGTCAATGGTAGGGTAACCAGTGACATCATGTATCATTTCCTTCGTAATCTTCACTAGTCCATCTTCCAGCCATAATTACATGTCGTGCACTATCCTAACATGATCTTTATCCATTCTACCTTGAAATTTTGTGGGAAATTAGGGCATGTACTAACCCTTGGTCAGCAACGACCTTGTGCTCCAGCTTCAGCACTCCGTTGATACACAATTTATCATATGCTTCCCTGATCTCGTAATCACCGATTTCTCCAATTTTGCACATATAGCAAGACCTAACATTGTTCATCATTAGCACATTTTCTAGAGTTGTAGATAGGGCTCCATTCAAATCTCCTTTGATCACACTTTCAGATATTGCCTTGAATACCCTCGGTTTACAGACTTCATTCCTTACAAGTTGTAGATTGAAAACTTCCATTCTGTGTTTCCTAACTGGTGCGGATGAAGATGATGCCATTTCAAACTATAATTTTTGAAAAGAAAATGGTTGCTCGGTAAAGTACCTTATTGTTAATTAACCCTGCAGATGAATTTTGCCGACGGCATGCTGAGAAGATTTGGAATCGCTTTGCTTGATCTGGGTTGCACAAATTTTGAATCGCTCTAAAATATCGAATAGCCTGGTGAAATAAAATTAATGAAAACTTTTTGCTTTATAGAATCTAAAAAAATAGGATTAGGGCCTCATAAATGCTCTATACAGATTTTAGGTGAAATATAGCTGTCTTGGAAAACTTATGTTAAACTCGGTCAAACACAAGCTCGGTCGATGTAACCGTTGCGATACAGCTTGGCATAGCATTTCGGCAATAACAGGTGCTCAAAATTTTTTTTTAGCTCGGTCATGACACTGATGCTCAACATCAAAATGAAATTTTCTATTTTTATTCAGATATGTCCTAATGCATCTTAATCTATGTAGATATGGACTTTTTATCAATTCTGTGCTAGGAACTGATGTAAAGTAAGGCTTTGCAAAAATCAGTTCTAGGCATACCTTTCATGCTTAGTTGGAAGAAGTGTGATCACCTGATCCATTGAATTGGGTGACTGTAGATGTGCTTGCTTCGCTTGTTGTTCCTTCTTCTTTCTTCCTCCATGACTTTTCCATCTAGTTCCTCATTTTTTCACAGATGTTCTCATTCTGGTTGTTAACATTGCTTGGCATAGGTGATCTACAATCTCTCTTTAAATGACTGATCTTATTACATTTATAACAGAACATGCTTCCATTCATCCAGCTTTTAGATTTGCCTCTAAAATGAGTTTTCATGCAGTTTGCTCCAATATGTCCATACTTACCACAATAATGGCAATTATACCAAGTGTTGTAATCCCAATTGTAACTCTTACGCTGTGTGACTAGATTTTTTTTCTCATTAGTTGACCACCTTGGTCTAGATCGACATTCATAAGCTTTGTGCCCATACTTCTGACAATTGAAACAACTTCCTTTAAACTTGGGTGAGGTGGATGAAATGTTAGCTTTAGATCTACATTCATGTTCTCAATGTCCATGCTTCTTGCAGTTAAAACAATGTCCATTAAACTTAGGTTTAGAATCAGTCTTACCATGTTTGCTTCTGCATATGTTGGTTGTATGTCCTGGCTTCCCACAGTGATGACATGTGGGTTTTTTGTTCTTTGGTTTAGCAATCTTCTATTCTCCATCTTTTGACAATTCTCCTTCTTTAGTAGATGATTGTTCATTCAGTCCAAGTCCAGATCTATCACCAGATCTCCTAGGTGACCTTAATAGTCCTTCAAAATAATTTGTAGCTTCATTAGGTTTGTTTATACTTTCATTGATTTCTTTCTTAGTTCTCAACTCATGTTTCAGCTGATCATTTTCATGTTTTAGTTGATTGTTTTCCAAGTCTTTCCTACCCAATTCTTGGTTGGCCAGTAGTAGTTGATTTACCATATCTAGTTGATTATTAGTCAACCTTTGTATATCACTTTTTCTTTCATCTAGCCTTATTGCAATTTGTCTTTTGTCTTCTTCAGCCATTGCCTTATCATCTTCAACTTTCTTTTTCTGCTCCACTACTTCACAGAGTCTGACAGATTGAATTTCCTACTCTGTCTTTAGAGTCCTTATTTCATCATTCAGTATGGTATTTTTCTCCATCATTTATTTCATGGATTTGTCATTTTCTATATAATTACCAGTATCAAATAGTCCAGTGGTGTCTTCTTCCTTGTACAATCGCTCACTTTGTTGAATAGCAATTTCTCTTCTTTTGCTCAAGGATTTCTTTAATTCCCCTCTGGCCACTTCCAACTGTTGCAATGCTAGTTGAGCTTCAATCTTTTGATTCTCTATGACTTTTTCTAGTTTCTAAACTTCCATCTTAAGATCTTTTCCTCAAGTGGTTAGACTTTCCTATTAAGAAACCCTTTGCTCTGATACCAATTGTTGGAAATACAAATGGGAAAGTAGTACTGAGAGGGGGTGGTGAATCAGAACTTACTAACTTCTATCTCTTTAAATTATTAGAACTTTATGCATCAAGTAAACAAAACTTGAACAATCTAGGTAATATATCATGTCAAACAACATACATGAAATCACACATAACACAATAGATTTGGTAACCCAGAAACCCTTGAAAGGTAAAACTGGGGTGGGGATGACACCCACAAATCTTCACTACTGTAGATAATAAAGTTTTCCTATTAGGGCTTACAAAATTTGATCATATCATGATCTACCCTATGAGAGGTCTGCTCTGTTAAAAGCTAAGAGACTTATTTAGTCTACCTTGTTAAAGGATTTACAAACTTACAATAAAGTAAGCACTTGGTAAAGAGATTTAAAAATGTCTGCTAAGACTACTCGGTTAAGAGATTTACCCTGAAACACTGGTTAAAATGTCTCAATATATGATCCTTTGATTTGCACGGATATGCTGATAACAGATCTTCTCTTTACTGTATGATTGTGATCTCTTCTATCTGATCTTTCTTGATTCTGTCCTTTCACTGCTTTTCTCGGTCACTAAACTTTTTCTGAATACTTCTCTTGATTATTTCCTCATACTCAAAGTATTGATTAGATCTCAATGTGTTTTTTTCTCTCTTTTATTCACACATCTTTGTCCTAGATCTTCCTTTATATAGTAGCAAAAATGTTTTACCGTTACAAGATCTATGGTCCAGATATATTCCTATTGCCACCTATACTATACAATTTTCTGATTGGCTAAAGGTTATACATAGGGATCAATGATAGAAATATGGATGCATAACCACCTTTGTGATTACCTCAATAGACAACATACAAAATATAATTATCACCAAAAATAGTTTACCTCGATCATTGTGCCATTCCAAACTTGTATGCCAATTCTGGCTAACTCGGCAAAAGTTATCCCTGGCACTCGGCATCAACTGTCCTTGGCATCTATTGAAGTTCTCTATCACTCAGTATTCATTGATATATGTAACTTGTCAATGAATATACTCGACATATTACAAACATATTGTGACCATGACTTAACTCGGCAGTACTACTGCTCGGTAAGCATACAATACAAAACTTAGCCTTTACAGAATGACTCGATCACAGTGATGACCAACCATCCTTGCCTAGATATATGACTAAGTGTAAGACACTAATAGTAAACAAAATTATAGAGATCTACATCTAATCTAACCCTTTTCCTACAACAAGAAGTGAAAAGATTTCAATTTGAATGATTTTTGAAAATGCATCAAATTGGTGTCCATCTTTGGATATGGTGTCAAATATGAAAACCATGAAAGAATTCCTTCAAAAATTTGTTGGAATAATTGATAAAAATGAGATGAATAAGTACGTTGATGACTTGACGATGTGTTTTATCAGTTATGTTGTTGGACCATTGATGTCAACTTAGGTTGATTACTATGTTCTTGTTGTACCAAGTTATAATGTAGAAGATGATCTGAGAGTTATGCTATGAATTGCGTTGTGCAATTTGGCACATAGGTTCTATAGGTGTGTATAATGATATATCTATGAGAACATATGTGTATGATGAGTTTTATGTAAGTTACCAATGGTTTCGTGAAGATAGGGAATTGTTTTAGTAGTGAAGGAATAGATAAGAAATATTTGATCGATATGTCACATAGGAATCTAATCAGGTGTTGCAATTAGAGGTGTGTGATCTTGATGATATTATTAGATATAACCTTGAATGCATAATTTTTTTCTAAATTCTAAGGAAAATTAATATAATCATGGAAATATTGATAAATTTGTAGTAGACTATTAGGAAGATAAGAAAAACTTTATCTAAGAATGATGTAATTTAAAATTTATTAGGATGGTGGAAGTGATGTCTTTCTTATCACCTTAGTAATTAATTCATGTGTGAGTGTATGGACATAAATCATCTTTAAGAGTGGTTCTTAGAGTGAGTAATAAATGAGAAGGTCTATATTAATAACAATGCCTATCTCAACCTTTTACTTGCTGTAGTTAATTTTTATTAAATTTACTAATGGTAGAGTTAATAGGATAACTAGAGTTATACATATCTTTAGTTTTGAATAAAACCTAGTATTATTATAAAATATGTAATGATGTAGATGTAAAAGTCATATTTTTAAGTGTAGAGGTAAAATGCATTCACAATTTGTAGTTTTTACTAAGGGTGTCCAAGCTGGTATTTTGTTTTAGTTTGATGCAAATCCTAGAATTGTCTTAGAGAATAAGATACCTACTTAAAAAATAGACAAGATTTGCAAAATTTGCAAAATACAATTTTCTAACTTTCTCACAAAATATGGTGTTGGAATTTGGACCAAATATATAACTACTTCTAGGCTGTTGTTTTGATTCATTGCTTGGGAAGACCAAATTTTATTGTAGGGTAAGTTTTGTCTAATAAATGAATACTAATTGAGAGCATGTACAATATATTTTTTAGATAACATTATATGATCAAAATTAAAACTTACATTTACTTTTGTATGATATTCCTATAAGAATGCACTTTTAATTGGAATATTGTAAATGATAACTTATTATAAAAAAATATAATCAACTCACTTTATAAAATGAAGATTTAAATAAAAAACATTTTAAAAAATAAATAATTAAGCTGATAGGATTTATCATGGGGAGACGCCTACTGGCTTTTTAAGACTATCCAGTAGTCTTACATTGCAAAAAAGGACCTTCGAGAAATGCCCACTGCTACAGAACTCTTCCAAGAGGATTGACATAGAGCTTCTTTCCCGTGCAAAGTGTCAAGATGACGTGGTAACAACTTGCAGGGGGATTTTGATTTTCACACCTTCCCTAGAACCTTAGCTTTGCTTTGTCTGCATGTAATTGCATTTCTATTTCATTTTAGTAGAGAAGCTATGAATGCAGAGGACCCTCACTCCTATATTACATGTAGATAATCGACATTTTAAATAATCCATTAAATTATATGCTAGTTTATTGATCATATTCTTGAAACCTTTGTACGAAGACATTTAAGTTGAATTCTAAATTTTTTACTGTGTTTGTGCACATTTGTTGGTGTTTGTTACAAAATTTGGTACGATATGAGCAACAAGGGCAATGAGGGGATTTTGGAAACTATGTGTGTTATTTTGTGCACTAAGATGTTGGACATGGAAATGATTTGATCTCTTCACCTTGCAAAAAATGACGTTACGAATGTCATTAACATAATTTTTGATGCACCCAATTTTCAAAATAGAGAAAAATTTAATGTTAAATGCATGACTACTGGAAATCGAGCTATGGTTTCAAGTACAGAGAGAAATCCCAATGGAGGTATGACAAACTCAGAGTGAAGTTACATATATTCTATCATAGTATGAGATGGTGACTGTAATGGATTATCCAAAGAAGTATGATAGTTGTCCCTTGCTTCCACTAGAGATGACTAATCACTTTTTACGGCTAGGAGAGAGTTGGCTAGCCTTGGAGGGCCATAAAAATAAAATTTTGATGCATTGCGAGAGAGGAGGATGGGTTGTTCTTGCTTTCATGCTAGAAGATCTTCTCATATATAGGAAGAAGAATACATGGGAACATAATACTTTTGAAATGATTTATAAAGTAGCTCCAAAAGAGCTTTTAAAATTGCTACATCATCTCAATCTGATACTTTTTCAGATATGGTATCTACAATACATTTCTAGGAGAAGCATTAGCTCTGAATGACCACCACCTAAAAGGGGTTTGACCCTAGACTATCTTATCCTTGGAATAATCCAAGATTTTGATGGGCAAGGAGGATGTAGGTTAGTTTTTCATATATTTGGGTAGGATCCATTCAGCCTTGATGATCAAACAACCGATATGCTCTTTACCATGTCAAAGAAGAAAAAGAACATTCAACATTATAGACAGGTGATTTTTCCTATCCTATTGATGAATTAATTTTGTTATAATCTTGAGTTAATAATACAAGTTAAGCTTGAACAAGGCATTAATGCTGATAATTCCATGAATTCTTTAGAAATCTCTATCCAAGTATGAGATGTGGGTGTTGGTCCAATATGAGTTTCACAAATTGTATGTTATGTATATTGTGGGTAGATTGTGATGTGGCTAAAATTGAGATTCAATGTAACATCCAAGGTGTTGTTCTTGAGTGCAATATTAATCTAGATTTAGATATAGAGAGAGAAGATATGATGTTTATGATAATGTTCATTACAACATTCATTTTCCAGTTACAAATGAGTAGATAAACATGGTAGGAATTGTTATCTGTGTGTTCAGGTGACAATACATGACCTACTATAATGCCAGACTGGTATCATTCTGCAATGCAATTCCAGGACTAAAGAAAAAAGAAATATTTATCATAATGATCAAATTTTTGGTGATATTTTCCTATGGGAAGCTTTCCGAATTGGTAAAGAAGTTTTTTGATTTTTTATGCTCTTGTTACATTGTGTATTGTTGTGTGTTATGTTTGATAGAATATATCAAACCTATTTTATATTATCATTTATTATTAAGAATAGAATTTGTCAATAGCCACACAATATTTCAAATGAATATTTTGCACTCCATTCTTAAAGTATAATAGAATGATAACCACTGTAAAGTTTATTTTTCAAATAAGCAACCTAGACATAATATTCACTATAAATCTATTTATAGACTTTCTCAAGCTCAGTGGTTTTGGTAGTATCCAATAAAGTAGGGCCTCCCTTTCTTTCTTCTCTAACATCATTAACGCACAAAGTCATGTAGGATATTGCTAATGCATGGGTGGTGATTGAAAAATATAATATGTTTAATCACTATGTTATTGAATGAGAAATCATACTATTGTCATTTGTGTTTTGTCACTGATGTCAACATATGCTTGTATGAAGAAATCAGATTGGTAATCACAGTGTACGGAAGGTGTACAGATGTTTCAGATGCTATGAAGTCAGATGAGAGTTCAAATGGATGTTGTGATCTTATATCTCAGATCAAATCATTAATGGATGCATATTAAGGAAGTTACAACTATTTTGGTAAAGACTGGTTGCTGGATTGTGACAGTGAAAATTGACAGAGTTAGTCTCTGAGTTTTTGGTATAGATATCAGAGGGATTGGATTCAAGGTATGCAATCTTCTAGGATGATAGAAGATGTACTGAAGAATGTTCATTGGTTAGCACAAGGTAAAGAATGGTTTGTGATGTCATTTGGGACGTGTGCTTTGGCAATAGCTTATTCTGAAGTTGACTCAAGAAATGAAGCGTGTGTTTTGTTTTGACAAGCATAATTCTAGGATGTTGGTCCCAAATTGTTGTAATATAATCATTGTAAACTTGTTTTAGATATCGTGTGTATCTTAGCAAGGGATTATGTAATTATTTGTAATTTGGAAAGCCTTATGGGCCGACCTGATCTTGGTAAAATGTAATAAGGTATAAATGTAAGGTCTTTTCTTTGGAAAAGGCATGGATAGATATATGTGAGAAAAGAAGGTTGCGAACTTATTTTTGGTGTATGTAGAGTAGAGGATTGTTGGTGGACTTCATTGGAACTGATCAAGAAAAGACAGTTGCTAACAAACAATTCAAAATATTGTGTATTTCTTCATATACACTTGTTGCAAACTAGTGAGTTCAGAAGGTGGACTTAAAATTCTTTTGGTAGTGAGCCTTGGGTAGTGAGCCCTCTTGTTCTTGACTCCTAATAGGGTCTATCCTCTAACAAGGACTATGTACTGTAATATTTCTACAAGCTCCTAACAGGGCTATATCTTCTAACAAGGATTACTATACTCTCAGTACATCATATTAATAAAGCTTAAAAGTTTAAGTTTAATATTCTTTCATACAATTGATTCACCCCCCCTCTAAGTTGTATTGTGGACTATTAATACTAAAAATTGGTATTAGATCATGTGATCCTCGGAGAGAAAGCTTAACAGCTTGAGGTTATCTTGGAAAATGGTCGTCTACAGGAAGGATAGTCCTAAGTTTGATCCTAAAAACTTTGATAGTTGGAAAAACAAGATGCGAACACATTTGCTATGTTTGGACATAGACTACTCAATGATTGTGAAAAAGAAGGAAACTTTGAAGGCCGAGAATGACTTAGGATCTGCTACCGATGATGAAAAGAAACTATTCTCATGCAACATGGTCGCAAGAGAAGCATTGATTAGTGCACTGTTTGAGGGTGAGTTCACTAAAATTAAAGATCTGGATTTAGCACATGATATTTGGAACATATTAGAGGCACTCTATGAAGGAGACAAATATACCAAACAAGTGAAATTACAAAATTGGAAGACAAAGATGGAGAAGCTACAAATGAAAGAAGATGAAAGCATTAGAGCTTATGTTCAAAGGGTTACAAAAGTTGTAGTTGGAATCAAAAATTGTGGATGTACTTATTATGAAGAAGAAGTCATTGCGAAGATTCTCAGATCTCTCACTCCTACTTACAAATTCAAGGCAATGTCAATTGGAGAAACTATACCCCTGACTCCAAACTTTAGTAGAGAGATGTTGATTGCAAAGTTAACCACTTTTGAAGCTGTGGAATTGGGAGAAGCTGCACCTAAAGTTGAAACTGCATTTAAGGCATCAACACACAAGAAAGCATCTGCACTTCCAAGCACAAGCAAAAAAGACCTAAGAGAAGAGCTTGGAGAGTATGCTAAGGAATAGGAAAAAATAATGGAAGAAGAAAAGAAGATGGGAGAAGTTGTTGCACGAATCGCCAGAGGAGAGAAAAGAGGTAAGGGAAAATTTGAAGGAAAATTACCTTTGAAATATTTTTCATGCAATAAGATAGGTCATTTTGCATCTAGATGTCCTACACGAGTTCCTAAATACAAACTTGATTATGCAAAGATTAGAAGAGATAAAGAATGTTATTATGCTAGTGAAGGAATCTCTGATGATGATGATGATTTAGACAATGAAGAAATTGGATTTGTTGCTATTAAAGATGAACTTGTTCATGAAGAAAAAGCATTAGTATCACATGCTGACAAGAAAAATGAATGGATAATTGATAGTGGATGTTCTCATCACATGATTGGTGATAAGGATAAATTTGTTAAATTAGTAAATTATGATGGAGGTATTGTAAGGTCTAGGGACAATCTCCCAAAATCCATCATAGGAGTTGGATCTATCACTCTGGATGGAAAGACTAATATAGAAAATGTACTACTTGTTGAGTGTTGGACAGTTGATGGACAAGAACTTTTAGTTAAGTTTTACTGATGGTAAGTGCTTTATCAGAAGCAACGAAGGTAGACTGGTTGCTACTGGATCAAGATCTAGAAGTAAAATATTTGAACTAAACACATTTGGAGCCTTTTGTTTTGTTGCGAAGGTAGATGATAGCTGGCTATGGCATAGAAGATTTTGTCATGTTAACTTTGATAATATTGTGAAAGCTAGCATGACCAATGTAGTAAGAGATCTGCCAAAGATTGTGAAGCCTTCTAACACTATTTGCAGAGAATGTGTTATGGGAAAGAAAACCAAAAACAATCATAAAAGCAAAACATTTACATCAGAAGGAAAGTTGGATCTGGTACATACAGATCTGTATGGGCCTACAAGAACAAAGTCATACTACAGTGAAAGGTATTTCATACTCTTTGTTGACGACTTTTCTAGAATGATGTGGGTTACTTATTTGAGAGAAAAATCAGAAGCTTTTGACAAACTCAAGTTGTTGAAAGCTAAAGTAGAGAATGAATCAGGACTGAAAATAAAGTGTTTAAGATTAGACAGAGGTGGCGATTTTGTTGGAAATATTCAGGAATTAACCGAGTTACTGAGAGGGGAGGGGTGAATTAGTAACTCCAAATTTTCTTCCAAATACAGATGTATTAACATATAATTCACTTTAACCTTTTGCATATAGAAAACATGAAACTTAAAAGCATTCACAATAATCACACATAGATTTGGTTACCTAGAAACCTTCCAAAAAGAAAGTAAAACTGGGGTGGGGATGAAACCCACAAAGCTTTAGTACTGCAGAATAAAGTTGGCCAGTTAAGGCTTACAATTTGATCACTTCTGATGATCTGCCCTGCTAGGAGCAATAAGGACTACTAAATCCACCCTATTAAAGGATTTACAAACATACAATGAAGTATGCACTCGGTAAAGAGATTTTACAAAAGACTGTTAAGTCTACCCGGTTAAAGGATTTTAGTACTGATTCACCTGTTAGGATGAAATAGTAGATCTCTTGCTTTGCAACTGGATTGCTGATTGAGATTCGTTGATGTACTGATCACCTTCTGTGATGAATTTGTCTTTGCTATTCCTCACACTGCTGAAGCCCTTTGTAATTCGCTTATCTCTGCCTTTCTTTCTTTCTCACATTCATACTCATTTCATTACATCTTGACATTTTTACAACATTGTTTATATACAAGTCTAAACAATTAATTACAATTACAATTACAAAGTTGGCTTGACAAATAAACATAAGTGCTACTAAGTCAGCCCAAGTATGGTTACATGGTTCCTGCAAACTAACTCGGTGACTTTCTGATACTCGGCGTCCACTGCATTACTCGGCATCATCATGCACTCGGTAGAAGTGAAGGCACGGTTCATACTAACCACTCGGTAGGTTTTGAACTCGGTAAATACTGGTGACTCGGTAGACATAATGTTACTCGGTTTACACTGTCCTACTTGGTTTACACTATCTAACTTGGTTTGCACTGTCTTGCTCAGTTTGCACTATTCTGCTCGATTTGCACTGTCCTGCTCAGTTTGCACTGTCTTGCTCAGTTTGCACTGTTCTGCTCAGTTTGCACTGTTCTGCTCGGTTTGCACTATCTTGCTTGGTTTGCATTGTTTTGCTTGGTTTGCACTCAGAATGCAAATAAGTGTTGTCACTAGTGGCAATTTTTCTTAATGCCAACAATCTCCCCCTTTGGCATTAGTGACAAAAACACTTATTGGCCAAAACTTATATACATGAATCATGCTGAGTTTTATTTTGATTTTTCAAAATTTGTCTTTATTATAGGGCTTTATACATTATCTCCCCCTTTCAATGTGCTAACTTTTTCTTCTATACAAATCTCCTTCTATACATATATCTCCCTCTATACATATCTCCCCCTTTTTGATGATAATGCCAAAGGTGTATATGCAAGTGATTTACAGAGAGAATCCAAAATTTGATAGAAACACAGAATGTACCTTCATTATTTGTGCCAGGGTTCTATCCCAATTTTCTTACAGAATCTTGCATGTTTGGATTGCAATTTGGACTTCTACAGAGAGTTCAATCATGTGATCTGCTATAGAGAACTGATTGTCATGAATCAATGTTTTGGAATGTTCAATGTGCTTATACATTGTATTCATGATGGGAAGGATCATGTTCTGGATGTCTAGTAGTGTGGACCAGATCCTTGTGTCTTCTTTCAGTAGATCTGACTGCATATTTGATAGGTATGAGATTTTCATGTGACGAGCAGAGCTTGAACTTGGTTCAAGTTGCAGCTTCTGTATGCTAATCTTCATATCCTCATCCATTTTATTCATTTTATCCTTGACATCCTTTGTGAACTCGGCAATATTGCACAATCTGGCCAAAAGAGAGGTAGCATTCGAATAGGTAGATTCAATGTTTGACAAAACTGAAGATAATTCTACTTGATTAATAGCTATGTGCTGAGCAATGTGCTCAAGCACTTTATTGTTGAATCTCTTTTCGGCTTTTTCAACTAACTTTTCTGTCCCAGATGAATCCTCATTGTATTTATTTACTGCTTCTACTAACTATAGCAAAACATGTTGGGAGGAGTCTACTTTAATACCTAATGCATCAAACAAAATGTCCTTAGCATCCTTAATGATTTGATATTCCTTGTCTCTCTCCTCTTTAAGCTTCTTTTGCTTTGCTTTCCTTTGGAGGATTTCACCTATATTTTGCATTTGGTCTGCTGATAGATTTGCAAAGTCTAATGTTGGAATTTCTATTTCTTCATCTAGGTCTATATCGTCTACTATATTTTTACCCAAAAATCTTATGCTCGGTTGAGCCTTAGGCTTATCTATACTTAATGCCTTAGTAGTAGTGGCAGTAGACATAGTAGGGCTAGCTATAGAGACTGGCACACTGTCTACTGGAGAACTTAAAATAGTTACACTTGTAGATTCAAAAACTGGAATACTTACTATTGGAAAACTTGATGAAGTGGGAGACTGCAACTCGGTAGAAGAAATGGTAGTTGCTTCTGTTGTTGCTATAGGTGATTGGACAAAAGTTGAAGTTGTCACAACCATGCTTGAAGGTGTCTCCAGGATAGATGTAGAAACTTTTATTGGAGAGGTAGGAAGTGATGCAATGACTTCTATCACTATCCTCACAGTATCATCTACCTCAGTGGCTTCTTCTTGTTCATCACTGTCATCTTCAATGTCTTTTATTATGACTGTTTCAATACTCGGTTGGTGAAGATGGTATATGTTTTTCCATGTGGCATTTGCAGCCTTCACAACCAATTCAATATTGTTGATCAGAATCAAACAAGTATTGAACTTTAATGTCATCTTACTTTCATTTTCCTTCAATGCCTTCTTTATTTCATCATTTTTCAAGCTCGGCATTAACTGTCTCAGGGTTTGATCAAATATGTCTTTTACAGTTTGCTTGGCATTGCTCCATCTCATTTTTATTGGATCTAATAGAACTGCTGGAACTTGTGGGGCTATTTCATCAGGAGAGTATTTCCACTATCCCATCTTTTCAATAATAGCATCTTCTATTTCCTTTTGTTCTGTTTCCGTTCTTGTTTCATATTTAAAAGATTTTATGTTACTTACTCCAGATCCTTATCCTTCTCTAAAAAGTTTGATCCTCTCTTGAAAGTTTAGAGGAGGCCTTTTGAATACTATGTCTTTGTCTGCCTTACCTCTTGCACTTCTCCTTGTAAATACAGTAGTGGGAGGCTTAGGTGCCTTAGTGATGAATACCTTTCCTTTCTTCTTTGCAGGTTCTAGTTCCTCTATTTTCTCATCCTTTTCCTCTTCTTCTTCATCTTTTTCTCCTTTGTCCTCGGTTAGCATTTGCATTTTGGCTATCCTCTTCTTTCCTTTGTTTACCGCCTATGGAAGCTTTATGCTTAATTCAATTCTTACCTTAGCTTCATCATATGTTCCAAAATATGGAGCTTTGGGATTGACAGGCTGATTAAGAAGAGCTTCAATGATATTCTTGGTTTCATCAATATTTACCTCATAAGGAAGAGGTTTTACATATACAGTCCTCGGTTTAGCTACTTGAATATATACATTGTCACAGTCCACCATGAAACAAATATCATCCTTATAATCTTCCACCAACTTCTGTGGAATCCAGAATCTGTCATTCATTTTCTCTTTGAAAGACTCAAAATAATTATCCATGATGCTTTCAAAATTTTCACCCATTTCTGAAATGTATTCATTTATCTCATAAAGGACTGGCACATCTTTTCTCCATACAACTTTTCCTTTGGAAGGGAAGAATTTTTGAGCATAGAAGAATAAACAAACCACTAGAGATCCAAACTTACATGGATTGTTTTTGGAAGTTTGAATGCTTTCCATGTTTTTGTTAAACTGTTTTAACAATAAGTCTGCTAGGTCAAATGATAAGTTATTCTTGACCACTTTGTATGCTAGGTCAATGGCTTCATAGGAGACACTATTCTGTCGACTTGAACTGTAAATCTTATGGGCAATAATGTGTGTACCAAACTTCAGTTCAGCATCGGTAATGCTGCTAACTTTCATGCCTCTACCGTCCCACTCAGCTAGGGTTTTCTTCTCCAGTTCCGACCGACCTAAGGTTTTGGTAGTTTTTGCTTTGTTCAACATGGGAAGACCGGTGATTTGATGAATCATCTTCTTGGTGATCTCTATGGGTTGCTCAAGCCAAATCTTGCCATCATGTACACGGCTGAGAATGTATCTAACCCATTTCTCCTAAAAGTTTCGAGGTAGATGTGCAATGTGAACTAATCCTTTATCTTCCAGATGTTTGTGCTCGGGTTTTAGAATACCATCCACACACAGTTCCTCATGCACAATATCTAGCTCTAGGTTTCCCATTTCTTGAATTGAATAGTTGAAATGATTGCGGATATCATTAATAAGTAGTACCTTAGGAGGAATCTGAGATTGAGCTCCGTTCAGATCTAGGGCTGCTGCAATTGCGGGCACGATCTTGAAATCTGGTGCTCTCCATTCCCCTTGGACTAACATTTCTGATCCTTTCTTCACTGAAGTGCTGGATGATGCCATGGTAGCTCACAGAAAATTCCTTTCACAAAAGTATTTGAATCGCTGGGTTGCTCTTGAAATTTTCTGCTCTCAAAGTGCTAAAAGTTCGCGGTGAAGAATGAGTTCAATTTCTTGCCTTTTGTTTACAACTCTGTCATTAATGCTCAGTACAAATTAGGGTATGAATTCTGACAGACTGTCACCCACTAAGAATTAATTGCTCGGTAAAGACTTCGCAACTCGGTGAACTCAAGAATTCATATTGCTCTGACCTCACTCGGTAAAGACTGGTACCGACCTTGCTCGGTAAAGACTGATACCGACCTTTCTTGGTAAAGATTGATACCGACCTTGCTGTGATCTTACTGCATCTTGTATGCTGATTTAGATCTTTCTTTTAATTCAGTTCTGGAACTGCTTGAAGTTCATCTATGAGAATACAGTTCCAGTGCTTTCTTGAAAATTTAGTTTGAGTCGATAGAGCCACCCATTCCATTACTTGGACTGGTTTGCTCGGTAGATTTAGGAATCCATTGTTGTCTCACCTGTTTCCTGACCTTAGTTGCTTCATTCTTCTTTTCATCTTCAACTTCACTAGCATTCATGCAGTTTCTGGCTATGTGACCGAGTTTAGTGCATTTGAAGCATCTTACGGTAGTATCTCTTTTCCTTAGATGATGTTTTATGCAATTCATGCCAATGTGTCCATATTCTCCATAGTAATGACATCTACACCAGGTGTTGTAGTCCCATCCAAACATTGCTTTCATAATTTGTTCTGCTGGATTGAATGTTTTGGATCTGCACTCGGATGCCTTGTGACCTTGTTTGTTGCATTTGTGACAATTACCTCTAAATCTTGGTTTTTCCCTGCATTCATTTGCTTTGTGACCATGTTGATTGTAGTTGTAGCATTTTCCATTGAATTCTGCTTTTTCATTGCTCCAACATTTATTTGAAGTATGTCCTATTTTACCACAGTGATTACAAGTAGGTTTCTGATTCCTTTGAGTACCTTGCTTAGAAGATTCACCTTCTCCTTTATATCCAAGTCCTGCTTTTCCTTTTTGCCTATGAAGATTTTGCTCATACAGCTGATTTAAGTCTTCTTGGCTTTTCAGCATTCCTTCATTGATTTTTTTTTCGGCGTTTAGGTCATTCACCAATCTTAGATTGATTTCCTTTTCAGATCTTAGTTCTTCTCTAGTGCTTTCTATTTCTGATCTTAGATTCAGAATTTCCTCATTTGTATGAGAGATCTGATCAATTAGGTTTTCTAGCTGAAGGGTTTTATTTTGGACTTCAATGTTCCTTCCATCTAATTCATCTTTCAACTTATTTCTTTGTTCTAAGATCTCACAAAATCTTGTAGAGTGTAGCTCTTGTTCTCTTTTTAATTTTCTCACTTCTTCCTGCAGAGACCCATTCTTTTCTAGGAGTTCTTTGACAGCATTGTTTGCTTCATCTGAGCTATTTGAGGGAAAAAGATCTTCAATCTTTTCTTCAATGTAATTCTGATCATTCATCTGATTTGCAAGTTCCTTCCTTCTTCTTAGGGATTGGGAAAGATGTTCTTTTGCTTCTTTAAGTTTAGCTATGGTGATTTCTAGATCTAGCTTTTCATTTTCAATCACCTTGTTCAGTTTGAATACCTCCATTGTCCTGGATCTTTGCTCAAGCTAGTTAAGCTTTGTCTTGAGAACCAATGCTACTCTGATACCAATTATTGGAAATATTCAAGAATTAACTGAGTTACTGAGAGGGGAGGGGTGAATCAGTAACTCCAAATTTTCTTCCAAATACAGATGTATTAACATATAATTCACTTTAACCTTTTGCATATAGAAAACATGAAACTTAAAAGCATTCACAATAATCACACATAGATTTGGTTGCCCAGAAACCTTCCAAAAAGAAAGTAAAACTGGGGTGGGGATGAAACCCACAAAGCTTTAGTACTGCAGAATAAAGTTGGCCAGTTAAGGCTTACAATTTGATCACTTCTGATGATCTACCCTGCTAGGAGCAATAAGGACTGCTAAATCCACCCTGTTAAAGGATTTACAAACATACAATGAAGTATGCACTCGGTAAAGAGATTTTACAAAAGACTGTTAAGTCTACCTGGTTAAAGGATTTTAGTACTGATTCACCTGTTAGGATGAAACAGTAGATCTCTTGCTTTGCAACTAGATTGCTGATTGAGATTCGCTGATGTACTGATCACCTTCTGTGATGAATTTGTCTTTGCTGTTCCTTACACTGCTGAAGCCCTTTGTAATTTTCTTATCTCTGCCTTTCTTTCTTTCTCACATTCATACTCATTTCATTACATCTTGACATTTTTACAACATTGTTTATATACAAGTCTAAACAATTAATTACAATTACAATTACAAAGTTGGCTTGACAAATAAACATAAGTGCTACTAAGTCGGCCCAAGTATGGTTACACGGTTCCTGCAAACTAACTCGGTGACTTTCTGATACTTGGCGTCCACTGCATTACTCGGCATTGTCATGCACTCAGTAGAAGTGAAGGCACGGTTCATACTAACCACTCGGTAGGTTTTGAACTCGGTAAATACTGGTGACTCGGTAGACATAATGTTACTCGGTTTACACTGTCCTGCTCGGTTTACACTATCTAACTCGATTTGCACTGTCTTTCTCGGCTTGCACTGTTCTGCTCGGTTTGCACTATCCTGCTCAGTTTGCACTGTCTTGCTTGGTTTGCATTGTCCTGCTCGGTTTGCACTGTCTTGCTCGGTTTGCACTGTTCTGCTCGGTTTGCACTCAGAATGCAAATAAGTGTTGTCACTAGTGGCAATTCTGCTTAATGCCAACAGATTTTACATCAGATTTATTCAATTCATACTATGAAAAGCATGGAATAAAAAGACAAACATCTACTCCTAGGACTCCACAACAAAATGGGATAACAGAGCGAAGGAACAAAACTATACTTGATGTTGCTAGAACAATGCTAATTGAAGGAAATATATCTCATGTACATTGGAGAGAGGCTATTGGAACAACATTGTACACATTAAACTGAATTTAGATAAGAGATGGCACAAGTAAGACTCCCTATGAACTATGGTTTGGTCACACTCCTACTATAAAATATTTCAAAATTTTTGGTAGCAAGTGTTATATCAAGAGGGATGATGAGATAGGGAAATTTGATGCTAGAAGTGATGAAGGTATCTTCCTTGGTTACTTTGTTAAAATCAAGGCATATAAATGCTTCA
This sequence comes from Chamaecyparis obtusa, assembly GCA_027943335.1. Lineage (NCBI taxonomy): Eukaryota > Viridiplantae > Streptophyta > Pinopsida > Cupressales > Cupressaceae > Chamaecyparis > Chamaecyparis obtusa. The sequence continues at coordinate 93,920 of BSBK01008209.1, forward strand.
ATTTGAGATTAAGGAAGATGGTTGAAAGTAACAATGTAAGAATAGATGAGAAATTTAAAATAGAAGAAAGAATGTATGACAACAAATAGATATCAAAAGTGAAAGAAACCTCTACTACTGCCGAAGAAGAAGAACTTGTTGAGGAAGAAAGTGAAGAGTCAAGAAAGACTATTCCTAAGACTCCAAGGTATGTAAAAAATAACCATCCTGAAAATCAAATTATTGGCAATACCAGTCAAGGAGTACTAACTATGTGTGTGAATTTTGTACCTGATCTGTAGACACAACACTTCAGTAAAACATTAGAGGTTAGCAAAAATCAAAATCATGCAAAATTGAAATCTACTCTAACCAAGTGATTTACTGCCTTCTAGTAGGTGCGAGATTAATGTTCTCAGATTGCTATCGAGATCAATGACCTAGATGACACCTAAACGAAGGATTTGAATGCAATTGATCTAGATATGAATTGAATGCAATTAAGCTATTTTTTTGGATTTTCTATGCAATAAGAATGATAAAAACTTGATATGAAATCTAATCTATATGAAATTGATCTGCTAAAATGATCTAACAATGATATGAAAAAGAATCTAAATGAATGTAAAAAAAAACAAATTGATCTCACAATAGCCTTGATTCACAATAAGCTTTGATTCTCCAAATTTCAATTCTCCAAAATAGTTGTGCAATTCGTAGACAACTTTGGCAAAGTAAGCTTGCAAAATTATGAGATATTAGAGATGAATTATGAAGAGTTGAGCCTTATTTTTAGAGAAATCCAGGGCTTTGGAGGTGCATGGAAGAAAGCCATAAATCAATTAGATAAATGAAGTTGATTTTTGAGTTATTTTTAAATAATAGATAATTAAGTCACAAAAATCATGCAAAAGCATAGTTCAACTCGAATTAGAAGTTTAGATCAACTTTAAAACTCAAAAAGATGTTGAGTTTCAAAAAGCTAACAACTTGCATTGATTTTCCAATTTGAGTTTAACTGGTCCTTGAATATGCACATGGATAATTTATGATTTAATAAATAAATAAAGTGATTTATGCTCAACTTAACTGATTTTTGAAAATAAATAATTGATTTATGGGTTAATCAATTATTTAATCAAACTTTTATTAAAAACTATATTATTAAATAATGACAACTTGCTTTAATTAATTAAATAAGAATTTAATCAATTATTCATAAGATATTAGATTTATTGTCAAAATTTAAATAATACAATTAATAATAGATAGAATTAAATTTAATTACACAATTAAGTGGCAATATATTAAATCTAATTAATTAAATATGAAAATATTCAATTAATCAAACTTAGGATAAATGTGATTTGTCGTCAAATAATCATTAAGTTAAAGATAATTAAGATAATTAGGAATATTGCTAGGAATATTCCCCGATGCAGATTTTAAGATAATCAATTATGATTCGATGATGTTTAGATGTGCCTTAGATTAGGACTTCGATGTTGATTTCTTTCGATTTGTAGATGTAGGAGGTTAATGAACTTATAGCCCATTTTTGGGGTATTACATTTTGCCCCTCTTTGAATTGTTGTGCGAAGCGCAGTGGTTCAAAGATAGTCTGTGTTTGATAGAGATATGAAACTGATTTGAAATTGATAATTGATATGAGACAGAAGCTGATTGATATTGATTTGATATGAAGATAATAGGTCCTGAATGACCAAAGATAATGTTCACTGTAGCAGCGATGAACTGATGATTGCGAAAGAGTGTCAAAACATCTGATTCCAAACTTTAGGATTGCTAAGAAGTGAGTGACCGGTTCTAGACTTGATTGTCTTGGTAGAACTAGCAGGTATCACATCTGAATCCTTCAGTTGCCGAAGAACCAAGGAAAGAACACTATGATCTGATGGTTGCAAAAATTGATATAGTTTACAAGATTAGGAGAATACCAGATTGATATGGATCTTGATGAATCTGATATGCCCCAAGTGATGATAGATTTGCCCCAAGTGATGAGGACTTTTGATGAATCAGTAACTAGACGTGATTGTTTGTCTTGATCACTGATGAAGATATGATTTCCATAAAGATATGATTTCAAATTTGATTACAGACTTTGAATGATATGCAATACCATGCCCCCTTCGGGATTGAAATTGGAATTTGACAAGAAAAGTCAGCGTTGATAGTTTAGAAGCATGTAAATTGATGGGAAAAGTGGTTATACACGTTCAAGAATGCATTCTGCATCATTTGGAGGTCCAAAAGACCAAGTTTGACTAGGTTAAACCATGAGTTGACCATAGTTGACCAAGTTTGAAATTTTGATAGTTTGATGGAAGATAATCAGTTAAGTTGAATACTAGATTTCTGTGATGATCAAAGGTCAAATATGCAAGTAGTAGACTGTCTTGGGCCCATAATTTTAAATTGTAATTTTGACATAATAAACGATCTCAAATTTTGATTTTGATCCCGAAAAAGGATTCTACTTACTATTTCATTGGAGGAACCTTTGTTTGAGATTCAACTCTTGTTAGATTTGAAGATGCAATTTGAGGAATCGTTTAAGCATTGAAGTTCGTTTAGCCATTGTGAGATCATGCAACATGCAAAATGCAAAGATACATGCAAAATGAAATGCAACCTAAGACCTAGGACCTAGTCACTGATAATGTGTTGATTTGTTATCATCATTGAACTTTTAGATAACTAGATAAATCAATATAATGCCAACTAGCTATGAAATCATAGACATATCAATATCAATTTGTATGCGCAAGAATCAATACAACACCCACTAGTCAACAACCATGGATATATGAATATTGATTTTGTTTTCAGAATGTCGGATTAGATATAAGCACCAAGGCACAAACACCAGGATGACCTGAATATCTTGTCCATTTTGATATAGCAATTTGTATAAGCATCAAAACATGAATGTCGTGATGACCTGAATATACCTTGCATGGCAAACACATCAAACAGTCAAGAGATCATTCTAAATCCAATATGAATTACCCGTGGTGACCCTTTATCGTTCACATCCTTAGGTAAGATTGTGTTTCATAGTAGGAGAAAGAACTCACTCAAAAAGACAATAGTTAGATCAAACTTCTTTGAATTTTTTGGGTATCAATGGTCAAGGTACGCATGACCATCCAATTTGAGATAGAGGCTCTTATAGTCGGACACCATTTCAATCCAAAATTTTCAAAGACGTTAGATTTTCACATACAAGCAGAAGACAAAGAAAAGATTATGCCCCCAGTTATCACTCTCTAAATCCTATAAAGGACATCATCGAAGAGCTCAAAGGGACACAATATGAAAAAATCTCAATGCGAATCAGTAAGCATACAAGGAATAAAAGCATGTAAAAAAAAAGCATAAATTGTTTTCAGTTTGATGTGATTGTTGTTGTAGATGCAAAATCCTTTTTGGAGAGGAGACTAACTGACTGACTTAGATATAGCTTCAAAGGACTCTGACTGGATATGATACATCTAAAGTATACTGGAGACCATAGGATATGACATTGATTTCCTCCAAGTTTGAACATTGATAGGATACAGATGCTTTAGTTGATTGGTGGACAAACCGACTTATTGAAAATTGGAAATGCAAAAACAAACCAGGAGATATGTACAAACTAAAGCAAAACTGAAAGCTGGGAAAGACCAAGATTGCACTGATAGATGGAGCATTTTGAAATAAGTGGCACCCCTTTGCCGGGTTTTCACCATCTTGGTAGAGATTCTATTTTTGCTACCAAGGCGCCTGTTGCCAAGTTTTCACCAAGACACTTTTTTTTTTTTTTCATTTTTTTGTATTTTTCATTTTTTTCAATTTTTTTTTTTTGAATTTTTAATATTTTTCAATTTTTTTGTGAATCGTCAAGGCACCTATTGCTAGGTTTTCACCAAGATGTTCATTTTTTTAGGACTTTTTCTGATTTTTATAATTTTTTCAAGATATTTTACCATAGACTGAATGCCTTAGGCGTAGAATTTCTTCAGATGGAGAACATTGATTGGTTCTCAGAGCTGTTCTCCTTCAGTCATTGAGAGTTGATAGGCACCAGAGCCAAAAGTAGCAATGATAAAAAAGGGACCCCACCAGTTGGGTTCAAACTTCCCCTACATTCTCGATGGGATTATTTTTTAGGATTTTCTCTCAAGACTAGATCCCCAACCTGAAATTCTCTATGTCTGACTTTCTTGTTATAGCCTCTAGACATTCTCTTCTGATATACTCTGAGATGATCATATGCTACTTGTATGTGCTCATCTAGTAGTTCAAGTTCTTGCAACCTAGACACTCTGTAGTCATCATCAGTTACGAGACCATGCATTCTAATTCTTAGTGATGGGATTTCAACCTCAATAGGCAGTACGGCTTCAGACCCATAAACTAAAGCGAAAGGTGTAGCCCCAGTAGGTGTTCTGATGCTTGATCTGATACTTGTTTTGATACTTGTTCTGATATTGGTTTTGATACTTGGTATACTTGATAGCATCTTTTTCCATTGCAAACTCCCAAGCAAGACCATATCATGCAGTCCCAATGTCTAGCAAGGTGGAGAACAAGAGGGATTGGCAAGCTGGTGGAAGAGATGGAAGACAAGAGAATGAAGGAGAATGAAGGGAAGAAATCCTCAAAGGAAACCTCCTCAAGAATACCCAAGCTAGGGAAAAATTGTCATGTAAAGCACATTTGGACAAGCAATGAAGGGCCAGTATAGGATAAGTCACAAAAGCGTAATGCAAGAGAAGGACAGGACGTAGTCCAAAGGAGTAGACATGTCAAGAGACTTCAAAGCATCGTGTTCTACTATTTTTTTTTATTAGATCAAGACCAAAAGGGAAAATGATAGCGAAAGGCTAGAATGAATGGAGGAAAATAAATATGAAGGCTAAAAAGGAATGGAATGAAAGTAAGATCATCGGAAGATAGCTCACAAGATAGTCAAATGTTTGTGTATAGATCAACATTGTCAAGATCAAAGAGAGAAGATGGAATGGATGAAATATGTAGAAGAACTACGCATGATGCCTGATTGTCAGGTTTTCATCATGGTACTTATCTAAGGCACCAGAGTGGTTTTCACCATAGGATGAATTTATTTCTCTTTACTTTTGCTACCAAGGTGCCTGTTTCTAGGTTTTCACCATGACACATTTTCAATTTTATTTTTTTTTAAATTTTTTTTTCATTTTTTCATTTTTCTTTTTTTTGGAAGAAGCCAAGCTTTTTAGATAATGCTCCTTGAAAAAATAAACCATGATATCCCAATGATTCAAAATGATATGCTCAAAGATGCTGATAGGGAAAGGGAGATGGAAGAGAAAAATGGAGGATAAGGTTTTATGTAAAGCGAGTGAGGTTGGAAGATAGGAGGAATACACAAATGAGGAAAAATGATAGAAGGTAGAAGGATAATGCATGGAAGGATTGTGAAAGGGTAGATGGAAAGGAAGGCAAGCTCAACATCAACACATACCTTGAAGGGTGGTGAGAGGATGGAGGAATTGTGAATGAAGGAATACGTGAAGGAATATGGTGAATGGATAGCAGAGGTTGTGGTTTAGGCACGTGGAATGGAAGAATATTTTTGGAGGGAGATGAAGTGGAAGCCTTTGGAAGCTTGAATGTCAACTTCACTTTTTGTTCAACACCAGACTCTTTCAAGAGAGACTTTGGAATCCATATAGCCGTAGGCTTTTTATTTCCTTTTGATGATCTAGAGAGAATATCTTCAATGATGGATTTTGGAACCCATACTTGTCTTGTAGTTTTTTTCTTAGATATCTCTTTTGACTTTATGCCTCCATATCTATTAGAGGAGACATGGTGATCTTTTTTTTTGATAGATTCTTGTATTGCTTCTTTTTCTTGTATTGAACATTCAAGTTAATTCCAAAAGACTTGGGATTTGTGGAAGAAGAAGGAGGATATGACTGGTTTAGATGGGTGGGTGGATGAAAAAGATTCAAGGGTGTGCATCTATGTTGATCTTGAGGAAAGATGGGAGATGGAGGTATGTAAGGACCCAAGATGGATGGCAAATTAGGAGAGTTAGGAGGGGAAAGTGAAGGGACATAAGGACCCAAGATGGAAGGAAGACATGAAGCCCTTAGTAGTGGTGGAAGAGGTCCAAGGATGGAAGTGGAAGACACAAAAGGATAATCAATAAGTTCATCAACATCTATATGACAACCAAGGATATTAGCATATTTGGAGTGAGCATTAGAATTTTCAATAGAATCATGGACATCATGAATATGAGCACCTTCTTTGATAGAATTATTCAAAGCTTGCAAAGACTTAGGAAGAGTAGAAAGTGGAAGTGAACATGAAGTGATAGAATAAGAAGATGGAAGACTTTGATCTTGACAAAGATCTTTGGATAGCATAAGCGCATAATTTTACTCTTGATTTTCAATAGGCTTAACATTAGAAGTAGTAGCTTGATCTTGTTTAGGAGAAGACTTAAGACATGGTGGAATGCATGAAAAAGGGTGTACATGATCAAAAGAACCATGAAGTGGATAAGAGACATCATGAAAGGGATTGGATGACATGGAGGGTTCTTGATCTTGATCTTTCTTTATGTTATTTTCTTCATCATTTTTGGAGTCCTCTTGACATGGAGCCACTTCTAAAGACAAGGAAGCATGTTGGGATTGTATGGATGACTTTGGAAGAGATGGTGGAGGACTAGCTGAAGTAGGGATTATAGCATATGAAGACTTAGGCTCTTTAGGTTTATCATTATTGAAAGTATTTGTAGCCAAGTGAAGGTTAGCTTGAGTTTCTTTAAGAGGTAGCCCTAGAGGATAACTATAGGGAACCACATGAAAAGTATCAGGGCTTGTGTCGGATGAAGGTTCTATGAAAGATTTGAAAGACTCAGAAGCATTAGGAAATGTATGGGTATTGGAGGAAGTAGGGGATGGAAGGGAACCATCACTAGACAAAGGTTCAACATTAACATGACCTTGCTTGAGAAGATAATCTTTATTTTCAGCAGGAGAGTCTTTAGGAGAAGGATTCTTATAATATTGATGCTTCAAGCTAACACGATGCATTTTATAGTCCTCAGTAGTAGTAGATGGATCATAATCAAGGTATTGTCCACAAAAGCCATCAAAATCTCTTTCAAAATTAGAATCATATGGATCACCATCATGATCTATCCAATGTGACAGCCCATTTGTAGTAAGCAAGAACACACGATGAGGACTCTTAGGAATAGAGGTGTCATAGGTATCATTACATTGTTTGTCATCATAGTCATCATAGTCTCCAAAGCTTGATGTGTCACTCTGTGGAAGAGGTATCATAAGGGTTGTCACGTTGCTCACATTTTGTCTGAGGGCATGGTGACATGTACAAGTCTTTATCAAATGGAAAAGAGCATAGAGTTTCCATGGAGAACTCTTTAGGTTCCTTTTCTTTCTCAAGTTTGTCAAGCTGGACTTGCATAGCTTGTAGCTGCTTCATCATAGTGGTGATTAGAGCTTCTTCATCTTGTGTACTGATTCTTTGAGACATGTGTACTGATTCTCAATAGCTATTGCTCTGTTCTTGACACAGTGATTTGTTTGATAGATTCTGGAAATAGGCTAAAAAAGCTAAGTATTTGGCAATTCTGACAATTTTCTGACAACTCTTCAAAAATTTTCCAAACAACACTCTGCAGACTCGTATGATAGTGGGTATGCTATGAAACAACAGTTGAAAATCTTGTACAACAGTTGGTAGGTAATGAAATGACAGTTGAGAATATCATATGACATTTGCAAGTAGGATTTTGACTTTTGAATTTTTTGACATAAAAAACTCATACGACACTGGGTAGTTCACCATACGACAGTTGGGCAGTACTGAAATGACACTTGATAGAAACTCGTATGACTTTTTGACCTCCTGAGATGACTTTTGACTCTAGAAAAAAATTTTACTTCAGATTTTGCAAATTTTAATTTTTCAGATTCGGATTGTTTGCAAACAGTACTGTCCAAATTTGAAGATTATACCAAATTTGATCATTTTTAGTAGCCAAATAGATAAACAAGTACACAGAACAGCAAGCAAGTGATTTCAAGCATGTCTAAAAATAATGAACAAGGGAAAAAGCAACCTTGCGCATGAACAATCAAGTGACTTATTCATTCTAATCCTCAGAAGCGCTAATTATGTATGTTCCAAAAATGTTTTGCAATAACACACATATACCCTATAAAATGAAAATTTGGCATCGCTAGGGTTTTTAGTAATGGTTTGACTCTGCAACTTTTATGATCCAAAAGGGTGAACTCCAATCCCGATGCACCAGGGTTTTGACATAGTCTGAGAACTTAATCTTCAAGAGTTGCTAGGGAGATCCGACAACCCAACAATGAACCATACCCATGGAGATTTCTTCCACAAGGACATTTATATAGTGGCTGTCACTACCACAGTGAAAATGGCTATTACCGCTTGAGGTTCCATCAACGTAGTTTACCCTATGAAGGGATTGTTTGCTATGGTTAACCCTCTCTAAAGGTGACTCACAATAGTATACCACAATGGGACTTGGCTCCAGATCTAAGGTTTTGATGCCTCTTCCATTTTAACCTAAACAAAGCAAGCAGGTTAATCCGACACGCTAAGACAAAGTTTTGCTTCACCAAGGTCTATGATGTCAACTCCACATGATCTATCAACCTCTCTGGGGAGAGAATGTATCAATCAATAAGAGAAGATGCACTAACTGATTTTGATTCACCGAAGCTCTTGATGTCAACCCCACGTGATCTATCAACCTCTCCTGGGAGAGAATGTATCGATCAATAAGAGAAGATGCACTAACTAAGTTGAATGTGAAATGCACTAAGTATCCTCCCTACCTACAAGGATTCTATCATCAAGAAGGATTTCACTAGGAATCCAATCTCTCAAGAATCACGAATAGTGTTCATAGGGCCTAATTACTATGTGAGCACAGATGTATGTTTCCAAAAGTAAATCCACCAAAAGTACCCAAAAGCCAAAAACAGGAACACTTAACACTTAAAGAGAATATGAGATGAGTCCACAAGGTGGAACACTTAACACCTCACACAAGCTGAAAATGAGTCCCCAACTTAGAAAACAAGTGAGTTCCTAAAAGCACAAATGGGTTGCCTGGTGGAACAATTAACGCTTCTCTGCTGTAGACCCCTCCCCTTTATGGCACTAAGATTGCAACCATGGGGTGGAATGAGGGGCCAGTAGAATAGTAAGTCCAATAACCTAAGATAGCAATCAAGATCAATCACAAGTATCTAAGACTACTTAATGAATCCTTAAGGGGGCACAACCTAGTATCAATTATGCAAGTGTGTAGAAATAGACAAAAGCATGAAAAGATGCACACAAGCCAGACACATAAGAGATTTATTTTAAGTCTAAATCAAAATTTTATTAGATGAAGGAGATACCTAGGATCCTCACAATTTGCTTAGTTGATTTTACCTGATTTTTAGCAATTCTTGTTGAGCTTTTCCATGCAAGCAAGTGACGAACTCTCCAACAAGCAAACAAGCAAACAAGATATGTAACATATATTCAACTTATGAAAACCATAGGGTTAGCTCTAAAAATCCATTATTATCAGCAATAATAACCATAAATTAACCCAAATGATAACTCATATCATTCATTGAATCATGTAAAAAAAAATAAGTGCATACCCATCACAAAACTTTATTTTTTTTGCTGCATTTGACCTAGTCAACAAGATCTGATTTTTATTTTATGATTTTGGCCACAAAAATAGAAATTCAAAATAGAGACCCCTACTAAAAAATAGAGAGCTTTCCAAAAATATAAAATTTTTAAAAAAATCTCTTCATTTGTGCCCTAGAGACCCATTTTATCAAAATAGACCAGTTTTTGTAAATTGACTATTTGAGCTAATATATTGCATCCAAATTTAAAATACAAAGAATGGACCCCCTATATAATTTAAAGAGATTTATGAAAATATAAAAATTTCCAAAAAATATACTGATTTGCATTGGATATTAATTTTTTCTATAATTTTAAGAAAAAATTATTAAAAATTCAAAAAATCTCAAAAAATTCTAAATTTTTTACTGTAGCTTCCCTGATATGTGTCCAACCTACAAAACAATTTTTAGAGAAAAAATATAAGCCATTTGAGAGATAAATTTAAATCTTTGAAACTTTAGGGTTTTAGCTCCCCCAAAAAATCAAAACTAGTATGTAAAGCTGGGTTGCCCCACGGTGGGTGCTAGAAATGTGTGTGTGAATTTTGTACCTGATCTGTAGACACAACACTTCAGTAAAATATTAGAGGTTAGCAAAAATCAAAATCATGCAAAATGAAATCTACTCTAACCAAGCGATTTACTGCCTTCTAGTAGGTGCGAGATTAATGTTCTCAAATTGCTATTGAGATCAGTGACCTAGATGACACCTAAATGAAGGATTTGAATGCAATTGATCTAGATATGAATTGAATGCAATTAAGCAATTTTTTTGGATTTTCTATGCAATAAGAATGATAAAAACTTGATATGAAATCTAATCTATATGAAATTGATCTAACAATGATATGAAAAAAAATCTAAATGAATGTAAAAAAAACAAATTGATCTCACAATAGCCTTGATTTGCAATAAGCTTTGATTCTCCAAATTCCAATTGTCCAAAATAGTTGTGCAATTCGTAGACAACTTTGGCAAAGTAAGCTTGCAAAATTATGAGATATTAGAGATGAATTATGAAGAGCTGAGCCTTGTTTTTATAGAAATCCAGGGCTTTGGAGGTGCATGGAAGAAAGCCATAAATCACTTAAATAACTCAGGTTAATTTTTGAGTTATTTTTAAATAACAGATAATTAAGTCACAAAAATCATGCAAAAGCACAGTTCAACTCGAATTAGAAGTTTAGATCAACTTTAAAACTCAAAAAGATGTTGAGTTTCAAAAAGCTAACAACTTGCATTGATTTTCCAATTTGAGTTTAATTGGTCCTTGAATATGCACATGGATAATTTATGATTTAATAAATAAATAAAGTGATTTATGCTCAACTTAACTGATTTTTGAAAATAAATAATTGATTTATGGGTTAATCAATTATTTAATCAAACTTTTATTAAAAACTATATTATTAAATAATGACAGCTTACTTTAATTAATTAAATAAGAATTTAATCAATTATTCATAAGATATTAGATTTATTGTCAAAATTTAAATAATACAATTAATAATAGATAGAATTAAATTTAATTACACAATTAAGTGGCAAGATATTAAATCTAATTAATTTAATATGAAAATATTTAATTAATCAAACTTAGGATAAATGTGATTTATCGCCAAATAATCATTAAATTAAAGATAATTAAGATAATTAGGAATATTGCTAGGAATATTCCTCGATGCAGAATTTAAGATAATCAATTATGATTTGATGATGTTTAGATGTGCCTTAGATTAGGACTTCGATGTTGATTTCATTCGATTTGTAGATGTAGGAGGTTAATGAACTTATAGCCCATTTTTGAGGTATTACACTAACTAGATGTAAAGTTAGAGAGGACATTTGTTTAATTTCTCAAGTTGAGCCAAAGAATATAGATGAAGCCTTTAAAGATGAATCTTGGATAAAAGCCATGGAAGAAGAATTGGATCAGATAAAGAAAAACAATACTTAGGAATTGGTTCCAAGACCTAAAAATAAAAATGTTATAAGAACTAAATGGGTCTTTAAAAACAAAATGGATGAAGAAGGAACAGTTGTAAGGAACAAAGAAAGACTAGTATGTAAAGGTTACTCATAGCAAGAAGGCATATACTTTGAAGAAACATTTTCTCCTGTTGCTAGAATAGAGGTAGTAAGATTATTCCTATCTTATGCTACACACAAAAACTTCAAAGTGTATCAGATGGATGTTAAATTTGCATTTTTGAATGAAGATCTTGAAGAACAAGTATACATAGAACAACCAGATAGATTTCCTCTATGCGAAGACAAAGACATGGTGTGAAAATTGAAGAAAGCCCTGTATGGATTGAAGCAAGCTCCTAGAGCTTGGTATGAAAGGTTAGACAAGTATCTACTTGGACTCGGATTCAGAAAAGGTAATGCAGATAGTAATTTGTATTTAAGAACTACTGAAGATGGAATTTTAATAGTAGAAATATTTGTGGATGACATTATCTTTGGAGGTAATGATGATCTATGTAAGAAATTTGCAAAATAAATGGAAAGTGAATTTGAAATGTCCATGATAGGTGAAATGAAATTCTTCCTTGGATTGCAAATAACTCAAAATGAGAATGGTATTTTTATTTCGCAGACCAAGTACCTTAAAGAATTAGTTAAGAAATTCAGTATGGAAGATTGTAAACTGGTAGGAACACCTATGGTGACTGGAATCAAATTAACAATTGATGATGAATCAAAATGTGCCTTTTAGACCCTATATAGATCAATGGTTGGAGGGCTACAATATTTGACTCACACCAGACCAGATATTGCTAATACTATTGGAATTGTTGCTAGATATCAGGTAGAACCCAAAGAGACTCATCTAGCTACTGTGAAAAGGATACTAAGGTATCTTAGAGGAACTATAGACTATGGTTTATGGTATGAAAAAAATGATAGCTTTGAACTTCATGCTTATACTGATGTTGATTGGGCAGGAAATATTGATGAGAGAAAAATTACAAGTGGTGGTGCATTTTTTCTTGGGAAAAAGTTGGTCTCTTGGCTAAGTAAGAAACAAGATTGTATAGCACAATCTACTACTGAATCAAAATATGTTGCTACTGCTATAAACTCTAGTCAAATTGTTTGGATGAAACAAATGCTGATGAACATTGGAATAACTTTTAATGAGCATGTGGTTATCCATTGTGATAACACCAGTACAGTAAACGTGTCAAAGAATCTGGTAATGCACTCTAAAACTAAACACATTTCTATCAAGTATCACTTCTTAAGAGACAAGGTGGTAGAAAAAGAAATCAATCATGAATATATCAGTACAAAAGAATAGATTGTAATCATCTTTAAAAATTCACTACTGAAAGATACCTTTGAATATCTCAGAGGTATGTTAGGGGTTTAGGCCCCTCCTAGTTAGAACTAAATGATGTAGAGATGCATCAGTCCAGAACTGCTCAGAGCCTCATCATTTTATGGACTGGATGTAGGGATCTACTCCTCAGGGGGAGTGATCATGGAAGAAAGGTTATGTGTGAAGGAATTTGGCACCCTTTTCCATTGTTGTCAAAGGGGGAGTGATGGTATGAGAAAATCCTCACTGATTGTGGAGATTATTTAGTTGAAGGACTTTTGGGTTGATACAACTTTGGGATAAGATTTTCCCATATGTTGACATCAATGCCAAAGGGGGAGATTGTTCGATATTGCTAATGAATGGGTGGTGACTGAGACATTTAATATGTCTAATCACTATGTTACTAAATGGGAAATCATACTGTTGTCATTTGTGTTTTGTCATTAATGTCAACATATACTTATATGAAGAAACCAGACTAGTAATCACAATGTACGA
>BSBK01008209.1:112500-117500 GCA_027943335.1 Chamaecyparis obtusa
TTGATTAGAAAAATCTTAGCTTTTGAGATTTCAAGATTGAAGACAGAACCTAAAAGTGAGACAAACTTAAAAGCAACAATTCATGGTAAGAAGTCTACAAACACTTCTAGTAATTTTGATGATGATGATGAAGAGAAAACTTTGCATGATTTTATTGCTATGATTGCTAAAAGAGAAAAGAAAGGAAAAGTAAAATATGAAGTTCAATTTCCATTTAAGTTCTTTTCATGTAATAAGATCGGTCACCTTGCATCTAAGTGTCCTACTAGAGCTAGAAAGTTCAAGAAGGATTACAAGCCTAAGTTCTCTAAGGAATGTTACTTTTCTTGAGATGGAGTTTTAGATGATGAATCAGGTAAGGAAGAAATTGGTTTCATTGCTATTGTAGACAAAATGAATAGTAAGTTAGTCCCTAAAGATGAGAAAGTGAATCAAGAGCTTGCATTGATTTTCCAAGCAGATATAAGGATAGACTAGATTATAGATAGTAGTTGTCCACATCACATGATAGGTGATTAAGGTAGATTTGTTCATCTAGACAAATACAATGGTGGTATACTTAGATTTGGAGATAACACTCCTAAACCAATAGTTGGTAGAGGAGCCATCACCTTGGATGGAAATAATAGTACTAATGATGTTCTCTATGTTGATGGTTTGAAACATAACCTTCTCAGTGTTGGACAATTACTTGCAAAAGGATATCAGTTGGAGTTCAAAGATGACAAATGCATCATTAACAACAAGGATGGTGTTATGATTGCATTAGGCTCAAAGACAAGAGGTATTTTTTTCAACTCAATTCAGAAGAAAGTTGTTTTGTTACTAAAGTTGATGACAGTTGGTTGTGGCATAAAAGACTATGTCATATCAATTTTGATAACATAGTGAAGATAAGAAATGTTAAGGTAGTAATAGATCTACCTAGCATAGCAAAGATAGTTGATACTATATGCAGGGAATGTGTGATGGGAAAGCATGTGAGGAATTCATTTAGGAGCAAGCACAATTCAACAGAGAACAAGTTGGATTTGATTCATATAGACCTATGTGGACCAACTCAAACAAGATCATACTATGGTAAAAGGTATTTCATTTTGTTTGTTGATGATTATTATAGGATGATGTGGGTTGCATTCTTGAAAGATAAGTTAGAAGTATTTGATAAGTTCAAAATATTCAAAGCTAAGGTAGAGAATGAATCTAGACTAAAGATAAAATGTTTGAGATCAAATACAGGAGGAGAATTCACCTCTAACAGATTTTATGAGTACTATGAAAAACATGGCATAAAGAGATAGTTAAGTGCACCTAGTACCCCTTAGCAGAATGGGATTGCAGAGAGAAAGAATAGGATCATTCTTGATATAATGTGCACCATCATGATAGAAGGAAAATTTGCACACACCTATTGGAGAGATGCGGTCAATACAATAGTCTACACCATCAATAGAATTCAATTGAGGCCTAGCCCTAACAAAACACCATATGAGCTTTGGTTTGGTAATGTTCCCATAGTAAAGTACTTCAGAATCTTTGGAAGCAAGTGCTACATGAAGAGGGATGAAGTAGTAGGCAAGTTTGATGCAAGAAGTGATGAAGGTATTTTCCTTGGTTACTCTACTAAAAGTAAAGCTTATAGATGTTTCAATTTAAGATTGAAAAAGATCATTGAAAGTGCTCATGTTAAGATTGATGAAAAGTTTATGGTTCAAGAAAGATATCATGATTACTAACCCATGATTGAAGAAGGACCTAGACCCTCTTCTAGTGAGAAAGTTATTGAAGAAATGCTTGACAACATTGATGTGGTGTTCAATGACCCTGAGAAAAGTGAGGAAGAAACTCCTAAGGCTGATGAGTCAGCAACAGCTAAGGTTCCAAAGTTTACATCTTGAAATCATTCCAAGAAAGACATCATTGGAGATCAGAGTGACAAAGTCTTAACAAGATAACAAGAAAAGAACTCAGCTAACAATGATGCGGTATGTTTACTATCTCAGATTGAACCTTTAAGTGTTGAAGATGCTTGTAAAGATTCAGATTGGCATAATGCTATGAAAGAAGAACTTGATTAGATTATTAAGAATGACACTTAAGAATTGGTCCCAAGACCTAGTGATAAAAATGTGATTGGCACAAAGTGGATATTTAGAAATAAGATGAATGAAGATGGTACAATAGTAAGAAACAAAGAAAGATTAGTATGTAAATGATATGCGCAAAGAGAAGGCATTGATTGTTCAAACACATTTTCACCTATGAGCAGATTAGAAGCTATTAAGTTGTTTCTAGCTTATGCTATAGTCAAAAAATTCAAAATTTATCAGATGGATGTCAAGTTAGTATTCCTAAATGGAGATTTGAAAGAATAAGTATACATTGAATAGCTTGAAGGATTCACCTTATTAGACAGACTTGAATTTGAGATGAGTATGATTGGTCCTATCAAATACTTTTTAGGATTGAATGTGTAGCAGATAGAGAAAGGTATTTTCATTAATCAGTCTAAGTATGTGAAATAAATATTAAAGAAATTCAAGATGGATGATTGCAAGCTAGTAGGGACACCTATGATTATTAGATGAAAGCTTACAAAGGAAGACAACTCACCAGTAGTTGATATAACATTGCACAAGTCTATGATTGGAAAAATTATTTATCTTACTCAGACCAGACTTCATATTTCCAATGCAGTTGGCATAGTTGGAAGATTTTTAGCAAAGCCTAAACAAAGTCACCTCATGGTAGTAAAAAGGATATTCAGATACTTACAAGGCACTATAGACTATGGTCTATGGTATCCTAATTCAAAAAATGTTGAACTTCATGTGTACACTGATGCAGATTGGGTAGGATGTGTTGATGACAGAAAGAGTACATGAGGTGGAGGAGTGTTTCTTAGTGATAGACTTGTCACCTTGACAAGCAAGAAACAAAATTGTATTTCTCAGTCAACAGTAGAAGTGGAATATGTTGTAGCAGCCTTGAATTGTTCTACAATTGTTTGGATCAAGTAGATGATAAAAGATTTTGGAATTCAAATTGATTATCCTACTGTTATTCACTATGATAACACTAGCACTATCAATATGTCAAAGAACCCTATGATTCATGGAAAGACAAAGAGCATTAAGATCAAGTATCACTTCCTAAGAGAGAAAGTGGTAGAGAAAGAAGTTAAGCTGGACTATGTGAATACTAAAGATTAGTTGGCAGACATATTCACAAAGCCCTTGCCTAAGGATACTTTTGAGTATCTCAGGGAGAAGTTGGGAGTAATTCCCTTCCTTGATTATGCTTAGAAGGAAGTAGGAAAGGCATCAGTCCTTAGGGACTGATGGAAGGTTGACTACTCTACCTCAAAAGTAGTATTGGTGCTTAAAATGAATAGCACCCTTTTTCATTGATGTCAAAGTGGGAGTAATATACAGAGTCATGAAAAATAGGAGTAATATACTTAGGGGGAGCTGTATTTAGTTGTGACAATATTTTAGTTAAGGAAATGGAGAATGTTATAAAAGATATGTTCATTTGGGTTGGTGGTGGTTTTTCATTCCACATGTTGCCATTAATGCCAATGGGGGAGATTGTTGGAGATTTGCCAGCAGGCCAGTACTGACTATATGTTTGTCATTGATGAAAACATATTGAAAGTAGCATGGGTGAAAGTCTTATGCAATAAGATTTCTATATACGATGCATGGAAATGATATCAACATGATATCATGGGTGCATAGCTTAACTATTAGTATAGATAGTTATATACCAGCTTGTGTCACTAGTGTTCCTGATAGAGTAATAGGTAGTGTTCAGTGTATGGTTGTTCGTATAGTTATCATGGAGCCTTGCACGCTTGGATATATGTTGAAGACATGTCAGTGATGTTAAGTTTATGGATGCATGGTTTGATGATGAACACAAGTGAAGTTATGCAATTGATATTTGCCAGTAGTAGTTTCTTGTGTTTATTTAGAGTAGCTGACAAAGATTTTATTGGTTCTTAAGTTGAGCCTATCTTTAGGGTATGCACTCTTGGAGTTAAGCTTAGAGATGAGTTATTGATGTTTGGTTAAGAGTGCATAAGTTGATTCATCTTGTAGAGAAAGATATAATTGTTTTGGTAGAGCCAACAATGTGTAGCGTGCGTCTACAATTATCTTATTTGGATAGGTCCCAGAATATGTTTTGTGCATAGTACAGCTGACAGAATGTTTATTAGAGTTTGTTATGGTTTCTCTATTATGATTTCAAGGTTGTTCTAATAGGCTGACTTGATTATATCATTTAGACAAAATATATTTATAGGAAGTCATTTGTGATTGCTGGAGTGTGGTCCATGGTTGATTAAGCAGAGTAGAACAGAGTGTGCAAAGTGTTGATCCATTAGAGGAAGGTCTATGTGACCAAGTAAAGTATTTGTGCTATACATTAGAACTGATCCAAACAGCAGGTCAAAGTGAAATTCACCAAGATCCAGATATAGTGTGTATCTGTTATTCAGAAGGTTGTAGCCTTTGCCCCTTTGAGCAGTGAGCTCACAGACAGTGTGTCCTCCCCACTAATAGGGACAATCATAAAAGACTCCTAATAGGGTCTAACCCTTGACCAAGTCTACTATACTTCATATATTGTAAAGATACTCCTAACAGGGTAAAGGATCTTCTAACAAGGATCAATATAGACTAGTATAGAATATTAGTGGGTATCAAGTCCTACTGGGGTTTTAACCTATTTGGGTTTCCCCGTAACCAAAATATTGGTGTTTTGTTCATGTGTTCTTTCATTATTTTTATTCTTTATGCTTAAATATACTTAATTGGATAAAGAATTGAATCTTGTAGATAACTAATTCAGCCTCCCCCTCCCCCCTCTCAGTTATCTCTGGGGACTATTCCTAACAGAAGAAGAAGAAGAAGAAGATGATGATGATGATGATGATGATGATGAAGAGGAAGAAAAAGAAGAAGAAGAAGACAAAGAAGAAGATGAGGATGAGG
>BSBK01008209.1:127500-192500 GCA_027943335.1 Chamaecyparis obtusa
AATTGAAATTCTCTATTTTTGATTCATTTTCACTGGTTTTTTATTGGAAAAAGCACAAGAATTGCTAAAAATAGGTAAAAATCTACTAAGCATATTGTGAGGAATTAAGGTAACCTTCTCAGCTAATAACATTTTGATTTGGATTAAAATGAACATCTTGCTTGTCTAGCTTGAGTGCCTTTCTTTTCCATATCACACATTTCATTTGGGCTCTAAAAATGAAAATAGATTTGCTTTCAGCATCTTTTTTACACATAGTAAATAGGCCCTATGAACACTATTCATGGCTCTTGAGAGAGTGAGTTTCCAACAAAACTCTTCTCAATGAAGGAACCCTTGTAGGTAGGGAGGATACTAAGGGCATCTCACGTTCTACTAGATCCATGTGTCTTCAACTTTTGATCAATGCATTCTCTCTCCAGAGAGGTTGATAGATCATAAGGGGTTGACGTCATAGATCTTTGTGAGATAATCTTAGTCTTGGCGCATTGGATTTATCTGTCTGCTTTGTTTTGGTGAAGTGAAGAGGCTAGGGGATTATGCTCTACTTCTTTTTTAGATAGTACCAAAAACCCAGATCCTTGAATCTGGAATCAGTCTCCATGTGGTGTATTTTGTGAGTCACCTTTAGAGAGGGTTAACCATAGTGGACATTCCTTTAATTGGGTCAACCACATTGATGAAACCTCAAGCAGTAATAGCCATTTTCACCGTGGTAGTGACAACTGCTATATAAATGTTTTGTTGGAAGAAATCTCCATAGGTGTGGTCTCTTGTTGGGCTGTCAGATCCTAAAGATTAAGTTCTCAGACTGTGTCAAAACCTCGGTGCACCTAGATTGGAGTTCTCCCTCTTGGATCATAAAATTTGCAGAGTTAGACCATTACTAAAAACCCTCGTGAGGCCAAATTTTCATTTTCTAGGAATATGTGCATTACTCCAAAACTTTTTGGAACATACACAATAAGCACTTCTAAGGATTAGCACAAATAAGTCACTTGATTGTTCATGTGCAAGGTTTCTTTTGCCCTTGTTCATTGTTTTCAGACATGCTTGAAATCACTTGCTTGCTATTTTGTGTGCTTGCTTATCTATCTGGTTACTAAAAATGAACAAATTTGTTACAATCCTTGAATCTGGACATTGAAATTCACAAACAATCTAAACCTGAAAACCCAAAAATTTGTAGAAATTGAAGTGAAATTCCTTTCTGGAGTCAAAAGTCATCTCATCAGGTCATAAAATCATATGATTTTTGGTCAAGAGTCATTTCATAACCCCCTAATTGTCATATGGTAACTAGTATATTGTCGTACGAGTGTTTCTGCTAATCATTTTCAAAAGTCAATATTCCTATTGTCAACTATCATACAAGCTTGTCAATGGTCATTTCATTCTATACCCACTGTTGTACGAGCCTGCAGAAAGTCATTTGGGAAGTTTTGAAAAATTGCCAGAAAGTTGTCAGAATTGCTAGATATCTAGCTTTTCTAACCTATTTCCAGAGTTTGTCAAGAAATCACTATGTCAAGAATAGAGCAGGAAACTACTAAGAATCCAATAATTTTCCTAATGTGGCCTTTTGAAACCAATATAGCCTTCTATTTAATCAATTTGAGTCTGTATCATCTCGTGTCAAAACCTTTTCATAACTATCAATCTTCAATCAATCATAAAAATAACTAAGTGTTGTGAAATCATGTCTACTATCTTTTGGGAATCTACCCATACATCTAGGGCATAGTCACCTTCATTTAAATCTAATCTAAGCTTGAATCAATCAAACTTTGACAAGGTTTCATCATTTTGATCTTCTTGAATCAGATTCTTCTTCAGTTGTCTTCATCATATTCTTTTGTTTCACCCAAGGTTAATGGTGGAAACTAGAGCTTCCTCTCATAAGAAATCTGGGGAGGTATCTCATACTTTACCTTTGACTAATATCCAAAGTCCAACTTTTGAGCAACTCTACAATTCTAGTCTCTACGAAGATGACGGTGTTGGCAATCTTCGATTAAAAACTAGTTACATTCCTCCTTCATCAACTCACGAAGGTAATCAACAAACTCCACATCAATCTATCCTAGGTAGAACTCCCACCATGTCTCAAGTAGGGACAAACTTTGGCTCTCAAAGATCTCAATCTCAACATGGTGTAGATCAAGAACCCACACCTGAAGAAATTACTCAATATCAAAATGATGATAACTTCAAATGAATGATGAAGCATTTCTTGAAAGAGGATAGAGAAGCATACTTTTTACAATTAGGTCATTAAGGAGCTAAACTTCCTCCCAACTTTAATGTTGAAGATATCATTATGCATGAGGAAGAAACTCCACTCATAGCTATGATGAAATAGATGCATGCCATGCAAGTCAAACTTAATAATCTTGAGAAAGAAAAGGAACCCAAGGAGTTCTCCATGGAGGCCCTATGTCCTTTACCATTTGATAAAGATTTGTACACGCCACCATTCCCGAAAAGAGTGGAGATGCCAAAATATGATAACTATGATGGACACTCTGATCCTCAAGATTATGTTGGAGAATTCTATACACAATCTATGGAGTTCATGCATGAACCAACCTATCTTATGCGACTCTTTCCTTGATCTCTGGGAGGAGCAGTCATTCATTGGTTCTCTAGATTGCTTTCTACTATCAAAACTTTCAAGGAGTTGATCAAATTTTTCTATTAGAAATACTCCTACAACATTCAACATCTAGTCACCATGATTGATATTTGCAATCTCAAACAATATCTACGCGAACCATTCTTGACATTTCTCAAAAGATGGAGGAAGAAATTCTCTCTGTATGCTTGGCCTATTCCAAAAATTGAGAAACTAGAAAAATTCATCAATAATCTTATCCCAGAGATCAACTACCCTTTACAAATAAAAGATCATACATCTTTTGATAAGATGGTAGATCATGTGATCAAAATTGAAAAAGTACTTGTGAAAAAAGGAGAAATCACACTTCAAAAGGACAAGTACGAATCAGGATCCAGTTCTAAAGACAAGAACAAAAACTGGAACAAGAATAAAGGCATTGTCACAGATGGTGTTGTTGATACTATCCATGCCCCATTGAAGGCACCAACTTTCAATCTAACTATTGGCACCCAATCCATCAAAGCTTCAAAACAAAAGGTGCTTGAATCATCTCAAAAGAAGCCAAAGTATAAAAAGTGGTCCGCTGATAATAAATGAACATTCACTCCTCTTGGATGTTAGAGTAGTCATATTATAGCTAATAATTAATTCATTTAATTATTAGTCTATTATTCTCTACACTTAAGTTAGACTTAGGCATCTTATTATTCTTTAGGGTTTTCTCCTTTAGGGTTTTGGTATCCTTTTATAAGGATTCCCTCTTTGTATTTTTTAGCAATTCAATGCATTGTTCATAATAGATATTGTTCTTTTAAATGTGTATATGATGTCTCTAGCTTTTTGGCCTCCATAATTTTCTTGCTTTCTGTTCTTTACTTCTTCCATGTGACAGGGTTATGCATGCAGGTGTTCTTGGGAGATTAGTTTTTCACCTAATCTAACATGGTATCAGAGCCATCTTGCTGCTCACTACTCACTATTTGTGTTTTTCACCATTGCCTCCAGAAGGTTGGAGATAGTCAGAATCCATATAAAATTTTTCCATTTTGGACAACTTGGCCCCGAGGCAAATTTTTTTGGTTTCCAGTGCCGTACGGGCATGGAAACTGAACAAAAAATTAAAAAAAAAACATTTTTTT
This sequence comes from Chamaecyparis obtusa, assembly GCA_027943335.1. Taxonomy (NCBI): domain Eukaryota; kingdom Viridiplantae; phylum Streptophyta; class Pinopsida; order Cupressales; family Cupressaceae; genus Chamaecyparis; species Chamaecyparis obtusa. Next base: position 131,260 of record BSBK01008209.1, read on the forward strand.
CAATGTTTTTATGTGTTTAAAAAATACAGCCTTTGTTTTTTCAAAGGCACCACCTAGTAGCCACCAGCGCACTACCAAGTGACTACCCCCACATGCCCAGCCACCACCGTGCATGCCCAGTCATGACCTTTGTAGTCCCTCGCCCGAGACTCGCCACCCTTTGCAGTCTACCGCCACCGAAGACCTCTACCAGAGACCACCGTCCTCAGTGCCCACTCCACCACTACCACCTGCGTAGTGCCGCCCATGCTTGTCTCTCCACTGGGCCCCCAGTGGATTAGCCCCCACTCCTATGAGTGACCATCCGCCAGCCCCTGCGTTGGTTCTTAGCCCCTAGTCACTCATGTGACCAGGGCTTAATTTTTTCAGCCCCTAGGTGCTTTAGAGCCTTGATGGCCATTTAGCCATCAATTTTAGGCTCTATGATTGATGAAGCCAATAGATTTGTTCATTTTTTTGAGTATTTTAAGGGTACCTAGGCCTTTTTTGCAATATCTTATGGATATGGTATTAGATTTTTGACTTCTTGATATCATCGGAAATCTCTTTCTGAGCCTGATCTAATGGTAGAGGTTTAATTCTTTGATTTTTCTATTTTGATGGCATTTTTTGCTTTCAAAGTTGATATTTGTTTTTTGAATTTTGGGAGCCATATCTTGGTCATCTAGACTCCTTTTTGGGAAAACAAAATATTGTTGGAAAGCTGGTTCAGTTAATTTTGTAGTGGTAGGGGTCTTTTATCCAGATTCTGCTCTAGGTTCTTTCTCCTCTGAGTTTTTCACTTTCACACTCTGGTGGATTACTTGGATTCTACAGGTCCTGGGATGTCTTCTTTTGTTCTTCTGGCTCACCCTTCTTTCTTTCTTCTGAGCATTGTATAATTCTCTTATGTTGCATTCTCTTTTCTATAAATGCACTAAGATAAAGTGCCTGCTTCTACATATTTGGGATTTTGAGCACCTTGTGTTTGTTTGTACTCGCACTTAATTATAAAGTGCCATGGGGGGTTATGATGTTTTGCCTTTTGTGCTCATCCACTATTGTCAAGTGAGCATACCTTCCATGACATTAGCCCATGCTATGTGTCAGTGACACTGCCCTTTATCCTATGCTTTTACTTCTGTTGCATTGTTGGTGTTCCTTATTCTTCTTCTTGCAGATATTTATGGCATTGCATTTCAGTGTTCCTATCACCCCTCTCCCTGTTTAGCATTATGGGGGGGGGGGTTCACCTATTGGCTCTATTGCTTCCTTGGTTCGGTTGAGTGATCTATGTATTCAGTTTTTGTTCCTATGTACTAGGCAGATGTAGTGGCTAGGCACCTATGCATTTCGGTGAGATGGTTCATCTACTATATAGACACTCATTCATTCCTACTTTTGGAGGTCACCTCTTCAATTGCTCAGCTCTTCAAACTTTGTCTTCTCAACCTAGTCATGCACTATTTCAGTGGGGGTTCCAACAATTACTTCTGACAGTGTTTATAGCTTCATGCTTCAGAGATGCTTTACATGCTCTTTCTTTTTTCTTGTATTTGGGTACCTGATCACGCCTTGTTGCTGGGACCCATTACTCTTTCATGCATTTTTGTTTTCATGCATCTTTTAGTCCTTAGTTTTTTAGCTTCTCCCTTAGTTACACTTAAGGGGGGGTGTTAGAGTAGTCATATTATAGCTAATAATTAATTTATTTAATTATTAGTCTATTATTCTCTACACTTAAGTTAGACTTAGGCATCTTATTATTCTTTAGGGTTTTCTCCTTTAGGGTTTTGGTATCCTTTTATAAGGATTCCCTCTTTTTATTTTTTAGCAACTCAGTGCATTGTTCATAATAGATATTATTCTTTTGAATGTGCATATGATGTCTCTGGCTTTTTGGCCTCCATGATTTTCTTGCTTTTTGTTATTTGCTTCTTCCATGTGACAGGGTTATGCATGCAGGTGTTTTTGGGAGATTAGTTTTTCACCTAATTTAACATTAGAGAATCTTTAGAATCAGCTATGAGAACTCTGTTGGCTAATAACATCATCTCTTTTCATGAGATCTGACAATTTGATCTTGATCCTAAACCAAAATGGTGGAGAGAGAATGAATTCTATGATTTCCATCGGGGTAAAGGTTAGTAAACTAATCACTGCTTACGCTTGAAGCATACTATTCAAGATTTAATTGATAAGGGAGATATCACCACTAACAATATAAGCCTATGATGAAAAAGAAAGATCTTCTAAAGGCACCATTGTCTTACCTATCAGAGTAGGTCCATTTATTAGAGATACTATATGTCAGGTTCTTGATCTACCTTTTGCTTACAACATCCTTCTAGGGAGACCATGGATACATGAGATGAAGGCTATTCCTTCCAAATTCCACCAATGCTTGAAATTTCCTTATGAAGGAGTAGAGGTTACTATTCCAGTAGACATATCCACCACTTGCAATACATTGAAGGAAAGTGTAGATAAACTTGTGCTTAATAACAAAGAATCTTCCATTGAGCCAACTAAAGAAGCATCCACATCTAAAATGGAAGATCTTGCAAAAGAGGTCAATATCAAAGAAAATGGTATGGGAGAATATACTATAGAGCCAGTCTTATCTTTGACATCTCTCCCTATCTCACCTAAGTCTTATGGACAATCTTTAAAATAGTCCAAACCAGATTCTAAAGAACCTCTTGAGGCATATAAAAAGAATTTTGTGGCAGAACAAGTCTCCAAGTAGGAATTTGATGAAGATGAAGCTGTCCTTGCATGGCTATACAAAGATGAATGTAAATCTCAAGTTGTTCAAACTAGTGACTCTACAGTATCCAAAATCACTTCTAAGGCATATGGTCCAGGAGATAAATTAATAGCTAAGATGGGATATTCAGGTAAAGGACCTCTAGGAGTCAGAGGAGAAGGTCTTATAACACCTATTTCACATATTGGTAGGGAAAACAAAGATAATGTTGGCCTAGGCTTTAAAAAGAAACCCTTCCACCTCAAAGGTAATTGTTCTCATGTCATAGAGCAGATCGCACCAGGAGAACCTCTTCTTAAGAAGGAAGAAACTGAACCATCAGATAGTGATTCAGATAGCTCTGAACTTATCCCTTATGAGTGTTTGCCTAAGGAAATCAGAAATATCCTTGAAGCTGAAGATGATCCAATCAAAAGAATTAATGTAGTAGAAACACAAGAACCTACTATCAATCAAGAGATAGTTGCAACACAAGAACTAGCTAATCTTGAAAACAATCAAGAAGAGGAAGGTGGTAGTTATTCTGAGATAGATTCTCATGAGTATGAATTCAAATTAGAATCTGAGGGTAACCCTTCTTGGGGTATTCATCCCAACTTTACTCATGTTCTTAGATTTCCTAAAGGCATAGATGAAGAATCTAATGACTATGAATGGTGAGCCAATCTAGAAGAAGATGGGCTTATTACAGAGAAACATTTTGATGTTATTCACCAATATGCACCTGAACCTAATGTAAGTCTCAAGTGAAATGATGAACCTATCGAGTCTGATCCACCTATGGCTGAATTGGACTCCCATAATGACATTGGGCCTATTCATGAATTAAATGTCTTAAGTTGTAATATGACCTTTGAACTCGAGCATCGGGTTAGGACCAATGATGAAAGATCCATATCGGTAAACACTATCTCCCAATCTTTCCCCACTTTGACTATCCAATATCCAAACCTTATTGATCAAACCTCCACAAATCTGAGCCATGGTATTGTTGTCACTAAGGATTGAACCCTATTTTGCTAAGTATTAAACCTAGCAATCCTATGAAACATGGGACTATTCTTAGGCTATGGGTAACCTATCTGAGAATAGACCTCTGGATTAAGGGCTGGCTTCCCTTGGATCACTTGAAACTTATCTAAACTTGGAGGGAAAAGGGATAAAAAAATGTTTGAAAAATAAATAGCTGCAACTTGAAATGAAAGGAAGGTGATCCACCAAAATTGAAGAGAAACCACAATTAAGAAAAAAGTTCACTTCATCAGCAATTCAAATCTAACTCACAACTCAATCCTACTTTCTTAACCCTCAATGAAATAAGGTACTTAGAATCCAAAAAAGGAAGAAAAACTTCACAAATCTAACATTCTTGATTATACACAAATCACACCATTGAATTAAGACAAATCCTTGAATACCCACTTGAATCCAAAATGCAAATTAAGGATATAGAAACATCACAATAATCTTACATATGGCTTCAATAGAAAACCTAGAATTATAGGAGAACAAGAAGGATCAATTTTTATTGCTAAAAGAAATAGGTACAATTGTGTCTCTCAGACCTACAACACTCATATCAGAGAGAAAAAGTGAAGAGCTCACCTCAATCACCAAAAGTGAGAGGTATAAAACTAAAACCAAAGAATCTGCATTCAAACTCCACTACCTCCTAAGAATAGAAAATTCAAAACATGGACCTATGAGGTAGCATCATGATTTGAATGCTAGCTTCCCAAATTCTTAGGGGTGAGGAAAGTGGGGGCCTAAAACTGAACAATCAAAGATGACCATTACACCCACTAAGTCATGACACTAATTGATAATCTGACAATGGTTTATAGAAAATACCACTTGTCGATATCTTATAATACAAGATGGCCATGACTTAACATTTAAAACTATCTGCTATGACCTCTAATAGATACAATTATATTTTTAAAGAAAAAGCCTCAACCAAAATGAGAAGCACATCTTTAAAAATAATATCATTAAAATAAAATCTTTAACCCTTAAGGAACACTATAGGTTACATACAAAAAGATGGAATATCAACTCCCCAAAAATGGGAGGATATCCATACAATGAAAAAATCACATATAACCTAAAGTCTTGAGGCATCGGCATTACACCCAACCCTAAAAAGGGGAGGAAGCAATAATATCATCAAATAATGCTCAAAAAATGGCATTATAACACCCACACTTGGCATTTGGCAACATTCTAAACCTACTGTAGCTCCTCCTGGTCATTAGCCCAAGTCTTCTCTCATTTCATCTTCATCTATGACTGTCATGACTCAAAGTGGCAACACTTATCCCATTCATAATACTGGTCAAGGTAGAGGTAAACCTTGTAATCAGGAAACAAGTTGTCCTGAACCTATTGTGCAATCTGAACATTGTGAGGGATCCTCAAGTTCTTCATTGAGTACTTTGAAAGATAGCCCATCTCAATCATCACCTCCAATGTTCCAAGAGTGTTTTAATCCATTTTTCCAAGCGCAACCTAGTTTCTCATTTCAAGAGCAAGACAAATCATTCTTCTAAAAAAACTCATTGTTTCATAACTTTGGAAGACCACTTCCTCGGACTAGTCCTATCATTGAACCTATTAATCCTGTTGATGATATTGACTCATTTGAACCTATTGATCCTCTTGATCCTATTAGAGCACAAAAAGTTACCTTAGTTGTGCCCTTTTGGCATTGTTCATATCATTTTACTGAGTCTTCATTTATTGCATAGTCCTATGACAAGATGGGAGATCCATTCAACTTTCAACCAGGCAAATACAACCAAACTTATGATCAATCTCAAAACAACCAACATCATGGTCAATCTTCCAATGACCAACGTCATGCTCAACCTCAAAATGAGCAACATTATGATCAATCCCAAAATGATCATAATTAGCATCAAGCTAAAAAAAAAGCTCAAGGTGGTCAACCAACATATCACTATCGACCTGCCCCTTTTGATCAGAGTCAAGATCAAGTCCCAAGAATTTATGAGATCCTTTGCAATGATGGTGATGACACAATAACTCAAAACAACATAGACATTGTGAAAGAAAACAAGGGTCTTATTAAGATGATGGAGATCCTCCTTCTAGAGAAGGAAAAATACTTTCTTGAGTTGGCCAAGAAAGGGGCTAAATTACCCATAGATTTTCAACTTGAAATGCTTGTGGCCAAAGAAGAAGAAACTAAGACCACTAAGTTGCAAAAAATGGTCTGAGACATGCAAGATCAAATTAGCCAACTTGTGAAGAATAAGGATAAACTAGCACAAAAATTCACAATGGAAAGCATTTGTCCTTTCCCCTTTGATAGGAGTCTTCACATGCCACCTTTTTCTAGAGGTGTAGAGCTCTTGAAATATGACAAATACTTGGGTTCTACCGATCCCGAAGATCACTTAATGGAGTTTGACACTTTATCCATGGAATTTATGCATGACCAAACATATCTTATGTGCCTATTTCCTCATAGTTTGGGTGGACCAGCTATGGATTGGTTTTCTCGATTGCCCATTGGTATTAAGACTTTTGATGAAATGGCTAATTTGTTTCTCCAACATTACTCACATAATATTTAGCATTCGATAAACATCCAGGATCTTTACAATTTGAAGTAGTGACAAGGAGAATCTTTTCTGACATTTCTCCAAAGGTGGAGATAATTATGTACAAGGTGTCCTCACAAGCTACCAGAGTCTGAGAGACTCAACATTTTTTTGGACAATCTTGTCCCAGACTTCAGATACCAAGTGCAATTACAAGGTCCCCTAACCTTTGATAGCATGATTAAACAAGAAATGTGAATAGAGGCCTTTATGATCAAGAAAGGGGAATTGACTTTGAACAAAGACAACAAACAAGGGTCTTCAAACTCAAATAAAGATAAAGAGAAGTTTGTCAACATGAATAGAGACTTTGTGAATGATGGAGTGGTCAACAATGTGACCCCAAAGCCTACTAAGTATGTTTTTAATCTCTCTTCTAGCATACAAGCAATCAAAGCTACTGAAAATCCAGTGATAGAAAATCAGTAATCTTCAAGGTTTTCTAGGAACAAACCTTGGGCATCTTGACCCAAGTGTGAATTCACTTCCTTGGGAGAACCACTTGATGTGGTCTATAAAACTCTAATGTAGAATCAAATTCTTACTCCTTTGGAAAAGTGTCTCGATGACCCACAACCATGACCTCATTGGTGGAATGAAAATGCATACTATGACTATCACCAGAATAAGGGTCACAAGACTTCTACTTGTCCTCAGCTGAAGCATAAGGTCCAAGATTTGATTGATAATGGTGACATTGTTGTGGACGACCATAACAAGAATTCAGACCATCAAGCATTTAAGGAGCCCTTCCCTCCTCATGAGAAGGTTGAATCCTCAAACACTAAGAATAGCAATGCTAAGGTCAATTACACATACACTAATGATGAAAATGTCATTGGTATGATCCAACCTATTGAGGTTTAGTATTGCAACGTGTTTACTATTAAGGGGAGTGGCAATGCTCCCAAACCTAAGACTCCTTTCATCTTGCATAGTTCTACATCTCATTTTTTTGAATCTGAACAACCTCAAGATTGTGCTAATGTTGTTACTCGATCACGTGGAAGGTTTGTTTTGAAAGGTCCCAATCCTCCCGTGTCTACTCCAAAACAAACTATGGATAAGACTATTGTTGGCCCTACGAACAAGAACATGAAATCTATCCCTACAACTAGCTCAGCTAGTTATAGCATCTTAGATCAGCTCCAGTGAACCAATGCTTAGATTACCATTTTTGAGCTATTGAAGATCTCACCTACTCACAGGAAGATTCTAGATAAAGCCCTCACCGAGGCAAACACACCGAAGGATCTCGATCTTGACTGGTTCCAATCTATGGTGGGTCATTTGAATTTGACTCATTATTTTTTCTTCTCTAAAGAATATGATCACTCTCTGAGCCATTCACATAATGCTCCCTTGCATATAGAATTCATGATAGGTCCTAAGAGCATCCTCTGAGTGCTCATAGACAATGGTGCCGGTCTCAATATTTGTTCTGCTAAGTTTCTTACCCATCTAGGTTATGATGAGGATTGTATAGACTCCCACAAAAAGATTACAATCAAAGCTTATGATGAAGAGGAACATAAATCCCAAGGCTTAGTTGTGCTACCTATCCACGTAGGACCTATTGAGAGAGATGTTACCTTCCAAGTTCTTGACATTCCTCTTGCATACAATATCTTGTTGGGAAGACCTTGGATTCATGAGATGTAGGCTATTCCATCTATGTACCATCAATGCATTAAGTTTCCATTTCATGGAGCAGAAGTCATTGCACACCTGCTAATACCAATTATTCTTGCAATACACTTGTGCAATCTACAAATAGCTTTGTTCCAGCTAATAGAGAGTCCACTGAGTTCTATGCTGCTAAGCTCAAAGAAATGGAACAAACTCTGAAACTTAAGGATATAGGCATGGGAGAATACCAAATTGAACCTGTGCTATCACTAGCTTCTCTCCCTCTATCTCCACATTCTTATGGGAGACCTTCTAAGATTAACAAACCTTTTGATGACTCTCCTCAAATAGTCAATGATGGTGCCTTTGTATGGGCCTCTACACCTTTAGAAGATGAGGATGAAGAAAGAGCTATCACAACTTGGATCTATAAAGGAAAAGAAACATCTAAAATGACTACTCCACCTCTAAACTTAGAGCAAGAGCCATACAGTGAGGCCTTCAAGATCATGAAGTGCTTCGGCTATAAAGGGAGTGGTCCTATATGAATGAATGACAATAGTTTTCTAAAACCCATTAAAGCTATAGGTCACCGCACAAAGGATACTACTAGCTTAGGCTTCAAAAAGATCCCCTTTCACTTAGGGATCACAAAATTTGTGCCAGAATTTGAACCTAAACCTAAGCCATAATTTGAAGATACTACTCTAGAGGTAAACCCAGAGGCCAGCTTTGATGAAGACACCTTTCCATATCCTATTCCTCTAAAATTTTCTGCACTCTTTGCAGAACCGGATGAACCTGTTATACCTATCCACATGGTAGAGACTGATAGTGATTTTGATGAGACCACTTCGGTACATCAACTCACATATGACCAATGGAAAGAAATGCAAATGGCTGAGTTTGATTCTTAGGGTGAATGGTACATACCCCCACATTTCCAAGAGCAGTTTGAGAAAGATCGACTTCAGCAAGCCATTAATGCTGCAAGAAATGAAGATGAGTTAGATGATACAGCTAGTGCTAATGGAATTCCCACATCAAGTATTGACTCACATGAGTATGAGTTTGACTCTTTTTCTGATGCTACTTATGATAAAGATATAGACATGGTGCATACCTATGAAAGACTTCTCGAAGTAGGTGAAGGGTCTAGCATTAGGTCACATGAATTAGATGCCATCGATGTTAACTTGTCCTTTACTTCTAACATGAGGTCTTATAGGGATTCGAACAATCCTTTGGATGAGATCTGTTTAGGTCTTGACTTGCTCATCTGCACTTTTGATGGTTATACTATGAACACAATTAAACCAATCACTACTTCTATCTCACTCAAAAATCTCTAGCTGATAAACTAGAACTCCCCCTCTTCATCCAATGAAGTCCTAACATTCCAGAATGATTACGCTCTAGCCTATTACCTCCATGCTATTGAACCTATAATGTCCTCCACCATCGAAGGTAGTGTCAGCATGATAGAGGCAAATATCAAGTATCTGATTCAAAAAATTAAAAGAAGAAAAAATAGATGCTCTGATGGTGAAAACCATATTGTGGCAGTCTCAGAGCCAAAAATAGTAAAAATAAAAGATGTATCTGAGGGTAAAAATAAAATTAGGTCAAAAGCTATATAAAGGCCGGAAGGGTCATTTTCAATTCATTTCAACCTTTTGACTTTAGAAACTCATGGAGCCCTTTGAGAAAAAATGGTAGATAGAGTAGCAGAACCAAAGGTACCTATGAGTTCACAGTGATTTGAGTGCAGCCGGAGATACCAGAGACCTCGGTAGTATGGACATCTGGTAAGTGGACCTCTGTGCTTCTCTATAAATTCCATTTTTGCATGTTTGTAGCATGTTAGGATCATTTTCATACGTTTTTAAATTTTTCAATTTTCATTCCATAGAAACTTGTACGACTTTCTGATAGTAAATAGGTTTTTGTTTCATGACCCTTGAAGACTCATACCAGAGGGACGCATGAGTCATACAAAATTTCATTAGGTCCCTCATAACTCATACGAATGGGATTCTAATGTCGTGTGACTATCCTTTGTCATTTGGTTTTATGTGGAAAGTCGTACGACTGTTGATACTAGTTTGTACTGTCATATGGAAAACAACAAGCTTAAAACTCATATTTCGGTCCAAATTTTGAAATTTTTGATGCTGTAGCCTGATACCTATCTTGTTAACCTGACTTCTAAAATGTCAAACTACCCCATTTCTATCCATGTAACCTATTTTGTGACCCAATTACTGATAGGATTCCCTATTTTTGTTCTGTGTAGGTCATATACCTAGATGTGCATGTTCGGATCTCTCATCTTGCCACACAGAGACTGTACATTTCACTCTTGGATTCGATGAGGGTGCATCTTGCTACCTGCAATTTTGAGTACTTGATACATTTACTCAAGCTTAGGGTAAATCACAGTTTATTGACTTCATTGATTGAGAGGTTTCACTCAAAGACCCAGACTTTCCACTTGCTTACCGAGGAGATTACCATTACCCCCGAGGATGTTTATAGGATATTACGGATTCCTTTCTATGCTGCTAGGAGACCAAAGTATGTGAGTTTTGGGAACTTAGGATTTCTTGCTTTCAGATGTATCTTTGGAGATGATACCCAGATGACCTCATCCATTTCCTAGGAGCTACTTGTATAGAGATATTGACAGACACACTGATTAGATTGTATTATTCTTGGTATGATTGGTGGTATCATTATGTCTGACCACTAGCAGAACGGTCTTTTGATGGGTTGGCCACCCATGGTAGCACATTTAATGGTCACTCCCTCTGAGTTGGTGTGGGGCCAGTGCCTCCTTGCACACATGTTTTCAAAGATGCATGAGATCATGTATCATGATAGTAGATCATTTGTAGCAGGAACCCTAGTATTGCAGATATGGGCATGGGAGCACATCCCAGTTGTGAGACCGGTGCACTAGACATAGCGAGAGCCATAAGAGCTGGTTATATATGTTTATGCTAGATATGTTACATAGGTGCGGATGAGTCACCCTGAGTATTGGAGGTGATGCCTTGATGACATGACTTTTGTTCACTGGAGACCTTATGTAGGTATCAAGCCATGGCCTGCAGTGTGAGAGTAGTTTAGTTATTTCTTTCAGAGCCAGATATTGATAGGCAGATCCTCTACTATCCTTAAGAGGTTCATTATCACTAGAGTATGGCAATAGTATGGGTGGATATAGGATGCCCCTAAGGATTACATCACATATGCTCAGATAGCTTGGGAGCTCAGGCTTGGTTGGTCAGCGAGGCTCTCATATGCCTTGTGTGCATAGGAGTATAGTGCTATTATAGGTAGAGATTGGGAGTACCAACCTGAGGTACTCAATGCAGGTGTCACAGATGGTTTCATTTCATAGCTGGAAGACCATCCTATTCACAGGTTTTTCAGATTTGATAGAGTTGATTCCCTCCATGGAGGAGGCGATGGATGTTATAGGTCCAGCTATGCCACAGGGACCCAAACCAGCACAAGCGTGAGTGATACATCCCACACCACCTAGACCCAGAGTGATGGCTCCTCCTCAGAGACCATTTGGATAGATTAAGCCCTCTCATCCCACTACTTCCATAGTAGGGAGATCTACTGGTATGTAGAGATAGAGTAGAGGAGAGAGTGGTACATTAGGTGGAGTTGGTTCAGTAGATGAGGTACTTGCAGTTGAGTAGGTGGTAGGTGGTGGTGTGGACTTTATAAAGGGGGATACTAGTTTTTATTTAGGTGTTGAGGTTAGATGCCATAAGGTGCAGATAGTAGAGACTATGGAGCAGGTTGCCCCTGATACAGATATGCCAGATGTTGATCTAGTTGTTCCTCTTACCCCACAGGAGACCATTATATGTCTCAAAGTTTAGGTCAGAGATGTGAAGATATGTAGTGCTAGTTGGGAGGAGAGATTCATAGAGGCTGATAGATGGTGCACTGCACTCACTAGAGAGGTACAATGTTTACAGGTAGATCTTCATATTATGTATCAGCTTATTATACTGTAGTTTCTTTAGCATAAAGAGTTGCTACCTACTTGTAGTTCATGATGGCATCAGAGGGAGCCAGGGCCCTGAGAGTAGAGCCAATGCCTGATGCACCACCTCCACTAAATGGCAAGGATTAGGCTGACAACTGATCTGTTCTTGTGATATATTCTGATATACTATTCTAACATTGATAGCTCACATGAGCTCATTCTTTTGTACATTGTGCCAATAGTGCATCCCTGACTAGTTCAAGATTTTTGATATATATGAGATCAATATTTTGGTTGTGACTTCATATGTACTTGTCATGTTTTGATTTATGATGATATCATGTGATGCTTATGCTATGAGTAGAGTAGAATGTATGTATGGATATATGCAATGCAATGATTTCTTTCATATGTATGGATGTTATGTAATTGTATTTGATTATGGAAAGATGTATGTATGATTTATGCTTATGCACATGGATGAATTGTAATGCCACAAATGGTGATGATATGTAAATGCAATGATACACATGATATGTTTTGTAGGTATGATGAAGAAAAGTACTCAGTCTTATGTCAAAAAGGATGGTTAACCCAGGAGGATAACTGCTTGCGATTATGTGAAGAGACCTTCGAGTTAGGTTTTAGCTCTTGTTAGATTTGAAGAGTGAAGAATATTTTAAGCATTTGAACTTTGTTGAGTCACTATGAGAGCATGCAAAGTGGGAAATGCAAAGAAACATGCAATATGAAATGCAACCTAAGACCTAGGACCTAGTCACTGATCATGTGTCGGTCATTCTCATCATGGAATTTTTAGGTAATCGGATAAATCAATATAATGCCCACTAGCTATGAAACTATAGACATATGAATATTGATTTGTATGCACAGGAATCAAGACAAAACCCACTGATTAGGAAACCATGGATATATGAATATTGATTTTTCTTTCAAAATGTCGGATTAGATATAAGCACCAAAGCATAAGCGCCAAGATGACCTGAATATCATGTCCATTTTGATATTGTAATTTGTATAAGCATCAAAACATAAACGTCATGATGACTTGAATACACCTTGCATTACAAACACATCAAGTAATCAAGAGGTCAGTCTAAATCCAATGTGAATTACCCGTAGTGACCCTTTATCGTTCACATCCTTAGGTAAGATCGCGTTTCACAGTAGGAGAAAGAAATCACTCAAAAAGACAATAGTTAGATCAAAATTCCTTGAATTTTCTAGGTATCAATGGTTGAGGTACACATGGCCATCCAATTCAAGATAGCGGCTCTTACAGTCGAACACAATTTCAATCCAGAATTTCTAAAGTTGTTACATTTTCACATACAAGCAGAAGACAAAGAAAATATTATGCCCCTAGTCGTCACTCTCTAAATCCTATGAAGGACATCATTGAAGAGCTTGAAAGGATATAATATGAAAAAATCTCTATGTGAATCAGTAAGCATACAAGGAGATAAATGCATGTAAAGCATAGGTTGTTTTCATTTTGAGTTTGATGTTGATTGCGTTGTTGTAGATGCAAAATCTTTTCTGGAGACAAGACTGACTGACTAACTCAAATGAAGCTTCAAAGGTATGATACATCTAAGATACATTGGAGACCATAGGATATGACATTGACTACCCGCAAGTTTGAACATTGATAGGGTACAGACACCGGAGCTTGATTGGTGTACAAACCGACTTATTGAAAGTAGGAATGTGAAAACAAACCGGGAAATATGTAGAAACCAAAGCAAGACTGAAAGCTGGGGAAGACCAAGTTTGTGCTGATAGATGGAGTGTTTTGAAACAAGTGGCATCTATTTGCTGGGTTTTCACCATCTTGCTAGAGATTCTATTTTTGCTACCAAGGCAACTGTTTCCAGGTTTTCACCTAGGCACTTTTTTTTCTCTTTTTTTGTATTTTTTATATTTTCAATTTTTTTGATATTTTTGAATATTTTTTATTTTTTTGTGAATCATCAAGGTGCCTATTGCTAGGTTTTCACCAAGTTGTTTATTTTTTCAGGACTTTTTCAGATTTATAGGATTTTTTTAGGACATTTTACCATACACTAAATGCCTTAGGCATAGAATTTCTTCAGATGGAGAATGTTGATTGGTTCTCAAAGCTGTTCTCCTTTAGTCATTGAGATTTGATAGGCACCAAAGCCAAAAGTAGCAGTGATAACAAAGGGACCCAGCTAGTTGGGTTCAAACTTCCCCTTGTGTTCTCGATGTGATTGATTTTTAGGATTCTCTCTCAAGACTAGATCACCAACCTAAAATTCTTTGTGTTTGACTTTCTTGTTGTAACCTCTAGACATTCTCTTTTGATATACTCTGAGATGATCATACGCTGCTTGTCTGCGCTCATCTAGTAGTTCCAATTCTTGCAACTTAGACACTCTGTAGTCGTCATCAGTTACTAGATTATGCATTCTGATTCATAGTGATGGGATTTCAACCTCAGTAGGTAGTACCGCTTTAGAAACCTAAACTAAAGTGAAAGGTGTAGCTCCAGTAGGTGTTTTGATACTTGTTCTATAGGCCTAGAGAGCTGGATTGAACATGAGATAAGACTATCATGACATGAGGTAAAAAAGCACAAAGAGATGAGATAGACAAAGGAGAGACAAAATGAGTCAAAGCAATAATCAATTGGTTTGTAGCTCGAGACACTCAGTTTTTGATAATGAACAGTAGGAAAATAGACAAATAGACCTCAAACAAAAACCAGATCAGGTAAAAAGTTCACTAGTCAACAGGAAATAAGTCTCTATTTTGAAAACCAGGTCGCACAAGAAAATTGCAAACTTCACATGACAGAATGGCCAATCTCGCATGAGGAAATGCTCTAAAAGATGAAATTTTGCATGGGAAATAATCTAAGTTTGACAGTTCGATACAATTTTCAAGGTAAAAAGTCAAGTTCTGAGATATCCTAAATTGTTCTCTGACAAAATTTCTAGGTTTCAGATAGTTTGAAGGATAGTTTAATCAACAATCTCAGTTTGAAGGTTTCAAGCATTCATTTACAAGCATGAAGGTTTTGAACAAGCAATGGTGACAGAAGAAGTAGTCACAAATAGACCTACCAAGGATAAAGCAACTTGGTAGTATCATGGGAGTCTTTGTTTAATCATGATGGATAAGTTTAAGACTCAATAACAAACACATAGTTATCCCTACAAAAAAAATGGTGAGAAGACAAAACCTTTGCCTCACTGCTTATGCGCATGCATTCACCACACATAGCCATGTCACCCCCTAGAGGGTGCCCATGTTTTTAGAGTTTCCAAGGACTCAATAGTATATGTTTGAAGGTTACTCTTGAGGTAGGGGCCAGCATCATATACCACCTTCAAGCATCCAGGTGCATGCCTATGGTGAGAATCTACAGAAGAGATTCTTCCCCCTCCCTGCGCAAAGATTATGCCTCCTTTCAGAGGTGATTCGGGTAGGCAACTAACTAAGGAGATTTTTTAGTGGGCTTCCATTCAAACTAACCTTTGGTGCCCCTGATACATGTCTAGGGCCTCGCAGCCACAAAAACACTCAAAAGTCATACACCCCCGCAAGTAGGGCTAGGAGCGGCACCGCTCAGTACAATAGATGAAGCCTTCTCAAGATGATAGTCGAAATCAAGAGAAGGAAGTTAACATGGTTTTGGAGTCTTTAGACTCAACAAAAAATTCTTTATTATAGTGAGGTGGAATCACTATTGATAGGTGCGTACTCACTTGGGTCATTCTCAGAGGTTCAATTTCTGGCAAGCCCTACAAAGGTGACACAACTTGGCTTGGATTCGAGGGTTTGATTTTTTGTTTCTCTCAAAAAGAGAAGAGCATACTTCTCTACCTCTTCACCTTACCCAAAAACATCAAGCATATTCATCACTGAGCTAGCTTCACTCCACCAAATCCACAAGCTTTTGGGTTTCTAGTTCTCTCAAAGAGAGAAGAGAATAATCCCCTGACAAGTAGAAGTGCTAAAGATTCACTACCTTACTTTGCTTTCCTAGGTATCCATCATTCTAGAAACATATAGGTCTCGGTTTCATCCATGGGCATCACTTCCACATAATGAAGAGCCTATTCCCCTACTTTGCTATCAAGACCCTTGAGAAATTTTAACAAAGCCCTAATTATACTATGTGAATGAAAGCAATGAAAACAAGCACACTATTTTAAATGATCTTCGACAACCATCCTATAAGAAAACTATTAGCACGTTTTTATGATCTTTGACAAAGTGACCTATAGACCACTGTTATGTTGTGACAGAAATAGAGATTATGAAATTAACAACAAACAAAAAGTGTTAGAAATCTAAAATGGAAAGTACAGGAAACTGAAAAATTTAATAGTACTGATGATAGAGCTCATGCAAGGAAGTGTAGCATTGTGCGTGAGAAAGTACAGGGGCCTGTGTGAGAAAATATTATTTCACGTGAGAGAGTGCTATAGGGAGCAAAACTTTTCATGGTACACTCAGAAATATCGCATGAAATTTTGTACATAGAGAAGTGTAGATGTACGACATATTGCAGAATTCAAAAAAAATGTTTGAGATTGATGAGGCCAGAAATCAATTTTTCTGCCCCATGGTGGGTGCCAGAATGTCTATAGCTGAACGTGGACCTCTAATCTAGCCATATACACAACATATTCATTTCTTGATCATTGAAATTATGAAGGTGAGTATGAATTACTCAATTCACAATGTCTATCGATTTGACTTGTTGCCTCCTAATTAGCTGGGGTGTTTGAATTACTCTCAGAATGAGAGCCAACAACCAAAAGACCAAACTAAGATGAAGGATTTTTGAAAGCTTAAAAGATCAACAAATGCAATTACTCTAAGATGAATATATAAGTAATCTAAGAATGAAGATGCAGATTTTAATCTAAGAACTTGAAAGAAATATGAGAATTAAGCTAAAAAAAATATGCAAATTAATCTAGTATGAGAATGCAATGACACTAAATGAGAAATTAAACTAATATGCAATGAAAGCTTGAAAATATGAAATAGTTGAGACTAAATTTTTCTATAGTTTATGTGCTCTCAAATTGCCTTTTTTTTTTAATGAAGGAGAAGGTTCATAATATAGACAAGCCTAGAGAAGGAATGAAGAGTTTCTTGAAATGAAACGGTTGACTCTTCATTCCCAATTGAGACAAATATTGAGGAATTACTTAATTAAAAGAATGAATTATTCCCACATATGGGTGACCCTTCGAATATTTTGAATTATTAAACCCAAATAAGATAATCCATTCAAATAACCAAGTAATATTAATTCCTTGTTATGTGTATTAGCTAAAGGGGGTGAGTTTAATCTAATTTAAAGCACTTAGGACTTTAGAATTAAATCAATTTATCATAGGGATTATTTAGCTAATAAAGTCGAATACTTAGGAATTAATTATAGAGTGAGATTAATGCAATTTAGAGTTTTTGCAATTGACATCAAGTCAAATAAAGTCAGGTAGGAGAGAGAAAATTGCCTAGTAAAATAGGACTTTAATGATGTAAAATTGAAGAAATTCACCAAAATTGATTGAAATCATAAGGTGCCAATTTTGAGGTATTACATCCTCTACTAGTTGATTTGGGTTTGTTTTAGTACTAACCCCCCTTTTTTATGTTTTCGCACCCTCGTGCATGTGTGTTGAATTAAAATCTTTTAGCCCGGGGGCTTGTTTCCTTAAGCTAAGTGTTATTTTATCTCGTTGTGAATCCACTGGGCTCTCTTCTTTCTTCTCCTTTACCAAGAGTTTGCATTGAATCCATACTCTTGCTAAAGTGGGGGATTAATGTATTGTCTTAAAATGGAAGCACTTCCATTTTAAGAACATTTAGCCCTCCAAGTAAGTGGTTTGGGGTCATGTCAAGTGCCTTGAATAGGGCTTTGCATGGATCTGGCTTTTTCCCCCTGTTCTGCTTCTCTCTCCACCTATTTCCAATTTGTTTCTGGCACCTGGTCCTAAGAATTTAAGATCTGAGACCTCAGGGTCAAGGAAAACTTCCTAGGTCAAGGTTGACCTTGACCCTAACCTAGGACAGAGTCAACTTTGACTTTGACCTAGGGTAGAGTCGACCTCGACTCTGACCCTAGGTCCAATTTTCAAGTTCTACAGGTTTCGGGATATTGGGCTTTGGAAAGTTTTATTTTCCCGCTTCTGGGTCGGCTTTTTTGGATTTCAAAATTGTAAAATCTTAAATTACATTTAATCTAGGTCCATTTATAGGGGTTAAGGTTAATTGGGATTTAATTCTCCAATGTTGACCTCTCTAGAAGTTTGTGCCCTAGATCACTATAAAAGAAAGTCTTCTCTCATTTTTAACATCCACTTTTCATGACCAAGCAATTACATCTCTTGTTTATATATCTCATAATCTCTTGAACAAGCATTCTCAATCAAGAAAGCATTTCATTCAAGCCATCATCCTATTCAAGCATTCAAGCCTTTAGAGGGATTTGGTTCAAGCATTCAAGATTCATCATTCAAACCCTAGATCTATCCATCATGGTGGTGTGATCTTCCTTCAAGATCCTTTGTTCATCTTCAAGATCTATTCATTCTTCCCTCAAGGTGGATTCCAAGCATACAATCATGGAGGTTTTGATTTAGATTTGTTAATGTTATGTTGAAACTTTCATATGAATGTACTTGTTTACATTTGAAATACAATTGCATATCTATTGAATATCATAGCTTCATTGTTAGATCTACTTCTACTACTTGCTAACATTCTCTATTTCAATTCCATTATTAAGGTTGATTCCAAACCGGGGTTTGACTAAGGTAAAACCCTCATCCAAACAACAAAACCATTTTTCTTGCAGGTACAAGTACAAGACATCGAATTGCAGTTTAGATCTGGATACCCTTTTCGATGAACTTCTGAGCTCCGTGAATAGAATTTCCATCGGAGCTATTTTGGGTCAAGGTCGACCTTCAATGGGGGGTAAGATTGTGCCCCGGGGTAAGATTGTGCCCCGATTCTAAGGTCAAAGTCGATTTGGCTCCAAAAGATAGATTTTTTTTTGGTTTTTTATTTTTGGTTTTCTCCATCTCTACATTTCCAGGTCGGAGCAAGTTGCATAATTTCCTGAAACTGATCACACACATCAGAAAAAATTGATTTCCACATCAGCCTCCTTTTGAGATAAGTATTCTTGTTTTATTTAGTTTGTATGTCAATACAATTTTCCATCACAAATTTACATCCTTACACTTTGTTATCATCCCCCATCTTATCCTTTCCACCCTTCACACACACATATCATATACATATTTTAGCATATTACATATATTTTACACCAATTCACCTATATTTTTATTTCCTTAAAGATTAGTACGAGAGTATTTTTTAACCTCTACTTATTGTTAGTTGGTATTAGAACCTAGTCAAACTTTTTTTTTTTTAATGTACGAGCTTGGTTTGAGTGGAAGCGTGAATAAAACAAGATCTTGTTGAAAGAAAATAAAAAAGAATGTCAAGAATAAAAATGGATAGATTTAACAACACAATATTTGGGATACATAATCTCTACACGGAGGATTCGATCATAGATAAAAACCTATGGGTTATAACATTTAGATACAAACTAGTTGAAATATCATACAATGACCTTGATGTGTTGGATAGAAAGTGATGAGCCTCATTAATATCAATATTATAAAATAAATATCATTTAAATATTTGTGAAAGAAACACTAGGTAAGTGTTCTAAAAATATTTGAACATTTCAATTGAGCTAAGTCATTGGTTAAAATATGTATTTTCTTATGTAAGAAGTTGTATACTTTGAGAATGAGTGGCATGATTCTATGGATAAGTCTTTGAAGTCATTCAATAAATCCTTGACCTAGCTATCCATAATCAAAGTGAATATTGAGGAGAAGGACCAATATTTTGTCTATTATATTTTTTCAAGAACTTGATAATGACCATTGGAAGCCCCCTATAAGGAAGTTGATAATCCATTGATTTGTAGTTTTCTTAATATAGGATATAAGGAAAATAAGAGCATATGAAGAAGGTCTTTAATATACAAGGAGGATTGAAGGATAAGGAAAATAAGAAGATCAAGAAAATAGAAAAAGATAGATCCAACCTTTAATGGAGATATTTAGTCAAAATTCTAAGAAATAACATTAGAATCATGGAAAGATTGATAAATTTGTAGTAGACTATTAGGAATATAAAGAAAATTAATCGAAGGATGAATGCAATTTAAAATTATTAGGATGGTGGAAGTGATGTCTTTCTTATCATCTTAGAAATCAACGCATGTGAGAGTGTATGGACATACGTCCTCATTAGGAGTGGTTCTTAGTGAATAATAAATGAGAAGGTCTATATCAATAACAATGCCCATCTCAACCTTTTTCTTGTCATAGTTAATTTTTATTCAATTCCCTCATGGTAGAGTTAAGGGGATAACTGGAGTTATACACATCTTTGGTTTGGAATAAAACCTATTATTATTAATAAAATATGTAATGATATAGATGTAAAAGTCATATTTTGAAGTGTAGAGGTACAATGCTTTCACAATCTATAGTTTTCACTTAATAAGGGTGTCTATGTTGGCATTTTGTTTAGTTTGATGCAAATCCTAGAATCACCTTAGAGATTAATTTACCTACTAAAAGAACAACATGATTTGTAGATTTTGCAAAATATAATTTTTCAACTTCCTCACAAAATATGGTGTTGGAATTTGGACCAAATATTTTTCTACTTATAGACTATTATTTTGATTCATTACTTTCGAAGATGACATTTTACTCTAGTGTAAGTTTTGTCCAATAAAATACTAATTGAGAATTTATATAGTATATAATCAAAACTAACTTATATATATACTTTTGTATGATATTCCTACAAGAATACACTTTTAATTTCCATAGTATAAATAATAACTTATTATAGAAAATTTAATCAAATCCCTTTATAAAATGAAGATTTAAAAATAATAATAATATATCATTAAAAAATAATTAGTAAAATACTAAATATAAAGCTATTAAAGCTTAAAAGAAAAGAAATGACATTAACCAATTCCAGCAAGTGATTTATTTATCACTTCAGCATGAAATCTGAAAATGCGAATTGTTAAATGAAATTGAGTCAAGTTCAGATGTGCCAAGCGTTGAATAGTAGCTTAAAAAAATAGAAGCTCATTCGATGGTGGGATCACAATTTTGTGATACAAATTTGATGCAGGAGCATCCTGGGTGTAAGAGCAATCTTGCATCACCCAAAAATATTTCTGTTTTTGTATTCAATAAGGGCTATCTTGTGCAGAGTTGCTATTTATGGAAACTTGCTATTTTTAGTAAGTTGGTCTTATGATCTCGGAATGTTCTAATTTTACATGTGGAGGTTCATCTCAGTCATATCAGCCTACCAGCAAAGTTTCATGGCTAGATCAGGTCTAGTTTTGAAGATATTGAAGATTTTCAGTATTGGCAGCAGGGTATAGAAACTTTGAACTTAGTTTTGAAGGCTTTAGAGGCCCCGGATGAGGTTGAAAATTTGGGTGATGGATGCTTTGCATGGGTCAAGCCTGTAGAGCATTTTGTGGTATTTCCAGAATGGGGTTATAATAGCCAATCAGGTCAACGGGTGATGACTTATGGTCTTCGGAAGTTGGGTCACCTGAAATGGCAGAAAATAATTTTTCTTCAAAATTTCTGTTTGGGTTTCAAAACTCATTTTGAGCCGACTTTGATGTAATAAATTGTAAAATAAAATAATTCTAAGTTTGGTCGGCCCTAAGGGCTAAATTTCTAGAACCTTCTCGGGCAGTGGAAATTGCCTATATAAAGAAGGCCCGTAGTGTTGTCTAGGGCAGTTCTGGGTAGTAGATCTGGGTATTGACTCGAGGCTTTGTCCTACAAAATATTGTAAGGGAATGCCCATGTGGCTTTGCATATTGTAATTTTGAAAGTTTGTAATTCCACATTTGTGGAGATAATAAGAAGCTAATTTTCTTTTCTTGCATATTATTGTTGTTGTTTCTCTATTTCTGTTAAGTGTTTGTGGTATTAAGGGGAGCACCCTTCATCAAGTGGTATCAGAGCAAGAGTTCTTGAGTGTGTAAATAGATCGCCGACTGTGAGGCAGTTTGCACCAGGACCGTGGTTAGGGTTTCAGCGTGCATCGCGAAAATGCCTCCATGAAGAGAACATGGTGAAAGAGCTGGTGTTGTGACACCTGAGGTTAGAGAGCTGCAGAGACAAGTGCGAGCATTGCAAGAAGAGATTCACAGAGGAATGAATCTTAATGTCAGAGATGAAAGTGAGGATGAAGCCGAAGAAGAATATCAAGAAGGAGAAGCTAAAATTGTGAACCAGGAGGAAGAAAGACTTTTTCGGGCAATTTCCAAGATTGGGAAAAGACCCAAGATTGAGGTTCCTACATTTTTTGGAAATCTTAACCCAGAGGAATTGATCGACTAGATCAATGAATGTGAGAAATATTTTGAGTACGAAGATGTTGAGGATCCTGATAGGGTCAAATTTGCGAAGGCCAGATTGAAAGGTCATGCGAAGATCTGGTGGCAAGAAATTTAGTTGGAGTGAAATAGAAGAGGGAAAGATAAAATCACAAGATGGGATCGGATGGTGGATAAATTGAAGTGAAAGTTCATTCCTGTTGATTATGAGCTTGACCTACTAAAGAAAATACAAAGTTTGAAGCAAGCAGGAAGATCTATTCAGGAGTATACAGAGGAGTTCTATCGACTCCTCATCAGAACAGGCCATGTAGAAGCTGATAAGGAGAAAGTTGCCTGATACCTTAATGGGTTAAGGCCAAGCATTTAGAAGGAGTTGAATCTGGTTCAAATGAACAGTATTGAGGAGGCATACCAGTTTGCCCTAAAAGTAGAGGAAAAGCTGAACAAGAAGTTTGAGAGCAAACAAAATGGAAGAGGTCGTGGTGGAAGATCTGGTGGACGGTCATATGGTGGCCGAAATGAAGATCCGAAAAAGAAGGATGAGGCCAGTAGCAGTTAGAATCAGAGAGGAAATAATTCCAATCATTTCTAAGATTAGAGTAATAGAGATCAGAGAGGAAGAGGAAGAGGACAAGGATCTGGAAGAGGAGGCTTTGTGGAACATGTTTTCACTATGGAGAAGAAGGTCATAGGGCATTTGAATGTCCTCAGCGCCAAGGTAGAACAGACAGGACAAATGAAGGCTAGGCCAGAGTTGCACATGTAGATGAAGATGCTAGATCATCAAATTCTGTAGATGTTGAAAGAGGAGAAACACTAATTAATAGATGAGTCTTGCTGAGTGGTGAGAACAAACCTGAACAAAGGAGGAGCCTGTTTCACACTCGATGCAAGTGTGAGGGTAAATGTTGTGATGTGATTATCGATAGTGGAAGCACTGACAATTTGGTGTCAGAAGAGATGGTGACAAAGTTGAAGCTCAAGAGACATAAACACCCACATCCATATCGGATTGCCTGGGTGTAGGATGACCATAAGGTCATGGTCAGTGAACAGTGTCTGGTAAAGTTCAAGATCGGTGGGTACCAAGATGAGGTACTATGTGATATCATCTCTATGGATGCATGTCATATGTTATTGGGTAGACCATGGCAGTTTGACAGATAT
Organism: Chamaecyparis obtusa; assembly: GCA_027943335.1. Taxonomy (NCBI): domain Eukaryota; kingdom Viridiplantae; phylum Streptophyta; class Pinopsida; order Cupressales; family Cupressaceae; genus Chamaecyparis; species Chamaecyparis obtusa. The sequence continues at coordinate 154,938 of BSBK01008209.1, forward strand.
GTTGTACACAATGGTCATGCAAATACCTATTCCCTGACAAAGGATGGAGTGTGACATAAGCTAAAGCCATTGAAGGAGACTGAAGAAAAGGTATGTGGTAATGCAAGAATAACATTTGTTGATGGAAGAAAATTCCTAGATGGTATGAGGCATGAGCATGTGTGTTTTGCTTTAATTCCAAAAGTTGGTAAAGAAGAAGTAGAGGATGTACCTGTAGAGGTTGCAGATTTTTTGAATGAGTTTCAGGATATTGTATCTGATAATGTACTTGATGGATTACCACCGGTAAGGAAGATCAGTCATCAGATGGATTTGATTCCAGGAGCCAGTTTTCCAAACAAGGCAGCACACAGAATGACACCAGTAGAAAGTGAAGAGATGAACAGACAAGTACATGAGTTATTGCAGAAGGGGTTGATTCGAGAGAGTCTGAGTCTCTGTGCTATACCAGCGGTATTATCACCAAAGAAGAATGGAGAGTGGAGGATGTGTATAGATTCCAGAGCAATAAACAAGATCACAATCAAGTATAGGTTTCCATTGCCACGAATGGATGATATTATGGATTGTTTGAGTGGAGCTATGTATTTCTCAAAGATAGATCTGAAGAGTGGATATCACCAGATTCGGATCAGAGAAGGAGATGAATGGAAGACTACCTTCAAGACAAAGGAAGGACTGTATGAGTGGTTAGTCATGCCTTTTGAGCTAACCAATGCACCAAGCACTTTCATGCGGCTCATGAACGAGGTTCTAAAATTTTTTTTGGGTAAGTTTGTCATTGTTTACCTAGATGATATTTTGATTTTTAGCAAGACATTAGAGGAACATATGATGGATATTCGTATGGTGTTTGAGAAATTGAGAGATGAGAAATTGTTGATTAATTTGAAGAAGTGCAGTTTTGTGAAGAAAGAGTTAGTGTATTTGGGATTTGTAGTTTCAGTAGAAGGTCTAAAAATGGACCCAGAGAAGGTACAGGCTATCCTTGAATGGCCTAATCCAAGGAGTGCTACTGAGGTAAGATCTTTTCATGGTTTGGCTAGCTTTTACAAAAAATTTATCAAAAAATTTAGTAGTATTTATGGACCCTTGACTGAAACAATGAGAGGGGATAGAAAAGAGTTTAAGTGGACTAATGGGGTAGAAAAGAGTTTTCAATTGTTGAAACAAAAAGTTACAGAACAACCTGTTTTAGCACTTCCAGATTTTAATAAGGTGTTTCAAGTAGATTGTGATGCTAGTGGTACTGCAATAGGAGCTGTTATGAGCCAAGAAGGTAAACCTGTTGCTTATTTCAGTGAGAAGTTAAATGATGCCAAGAGAAAATATTCTGTCTATGATCAGGAATTTTATGCTATAGTTTAGGCATTAAAGAAGTAGAGACACTATCTACTTCCTAAAGAGTTTGTTTTGTATACTGATCATCAAGCTTTGCAATATTTGAATAGTCAAGGAAAGTTGAATCAGAGGCATTTGAAATGGGTTGAGTTTTTGCAGAGTTATACATTTGTTTTGAAACATAGAAGTGGAAAGTCTAACAGGGTTGCAGATGCTCTTAGTAGAAGGCAACTATTACTGACAGAGATGCAGATTGAGGTGGTTGGGTTCAAGGAACTCAAGAATTTATATCCAGAGGATCCTAATTTTGGTGAAGCTTGGAAAGCTTGTACAGAACCTGTTACTCTAGACAGGATGAAATGGTTGGATTTCATCATCCAGGATGATATGCTATTCAGAAGGAGTCAGTTGTGCATTCCATGAAGTTCTATGAGGGAGAATCTCATCAAGGAGAAGCATAGTGGAGGATTGGTGGGACATTTTGGTCGTGATAAAACCCTTGCTTTGGTTAGTGAAAATTATTATTGGCCACAATTGCAGCAAGATGTGAAGAAGTTTGTACAGAGTTGCAGAGTATGTCAGATGGCGAAAGGAGTGAAGCAGAATATAGGATTGTATCAGCCATTGTCTATACCAGAGAAGCCTTGGGAGGATATCAGTATGGACTTTGTTCTTGGTTTATCGAGGGCACAGCGGGGACATGATTCAGTTTTTATGGTGGTTGACAGATTTTTGAAGATGACACATTTCATTCCCTGCAAGAAGACTAATGATGCTGTTCATGTAGCAAAATTATTTTTCAGAGAAGTGGTGAGACTACATGGTTTGCCAAAGACCATAGTTTCAGATCGAGATACTAAGTTTGTTGGATATTTTTGGCGGACATTGTGGAGGAAGTTGAAGATAGATTTGAAGTTCAGTTCATCACATCATCCACAGACCGATGGACAAACAGAGGTGGTGAATAGAAGTTTGGGAAATCTGCTGAGATGTTTGGTTGGAGATAAGCCAACAGGATGGGATTTGATTTTACCACAGATAGAATTTGCATACAATAATTCTGTCAATAGGAGCACTGGTAAATCACCATTCCAGATTGTATATGGAAGTAGTCCAAGAAATGCATCTGAATTGAGAAAGATAGATAAAGGAGAAATAAGTAGTGCTGAAGCTGAGGATTTTGTAGAACACTTGAAAAACATCCATGAGGAGGTGAGGAAGAATATTACCAAGATGAATGCGCAGTATAAGGCTAAGGCAGATGAGAAAAGGAGGCATACGGAATTTTAGGTTGGTGATGAAGTCATGGTTCATTTGCGGAAGGAGTGATTTTTGGTTGGTACATATAACAAGCTGAAAATGAAGAAGTTTGGACCTTGTAAGATATTGAAGAAGCATGATTCAGGAAATGCATATGAGGTAGAATTGCCTAGTGAGCTGAATATTTCACCAGTGTTTAACATTTTAGATTTGATAGAGTATCATGAAGGAGGTGTTGAAGATGAGGTTGCAGCAGCATAGTGGAGTATTCCAGCAACCAGTTTAGATATCAAGGAGATTGAAGACATACTGGATAGTCGTGTTGGTAGAAGCACAAGGAACATGACATATGCAGAGTATTTGGTCAAATGAAAAGGATGACCTATTGAAGATTCATCATGGCTAACAAAGGAGGAGGTTAACCGTCTTGGTTTTCCTCTGCACACCTGAGTCGTGACAGGGTCACTTCTCAAATTACCCAAGGTGTCTGATGCAGGAGCATCCTGGGTGTAAGAGCAATCTTGCATCACCCAAAAATATTTTTGTTTTTGTATTCAATAAGGGCTATCTTGTGCAGAGTTGCTATTTATGGAAACTTGCTATTTTTAGTAAGTTGGTCTTACGATCTTGAAATGTTCTAATTTTACATGTGGAGGTTCATCTCAGTCATATCAGCCTGCCAGCAAAGTTTCATGGCTAGATCAGGTCTAGTTTTGAAGATATTGAAGATTTTCGATATTGGCAGCACGGTACAGAAACTTCAAACTTAGTTTTGAAGGCTTTAGAGGCCCCAGATGAGGTTGAAAATTTGGGTGACGGGCGCTTTGCATGGGTCAAGCCTGTAGAGCATTTTGTGGCATTTCTAGAATGGGGTTATAATAGCCAATCGGGTCAACGAGTGATGACTTATGGTCTTCGGAAGTTGGGTCACCTGAAATGGTGAAAAATAATTTTTCTTCACAATTTTTGTTTGGGTTTCAAAACTCATTTTGAGCCGACTTTGATGTAATAAATTGTAAAATAAAATAATTCTAAGTTTGGTCGGCCCTAAGGGCTAAATTTCTAGAACCTTCTCGGGCGGTGGAAATTGCCTATATAAAGAAGGCCCGTAGTGTTGTCTAGGGCAGTTCTGGGTAGTAGATTTGGGTATTGACTCGAGGCTTTGTCCTACAGAATATTGTAAGGGAATGCCCATGTGGCTTTCAATATTGTAATTCTGAAAGTTTGTAATTCCACATTTGTGGAGATAATAAGAAGCTAATTTTCTGTTCTTGCATATTATTGTTGTTGTTTGTCTATTTCTGTTAAGTGTTTTTGGTATCAAGGGGAGCACCCTTCATCAAAATTGCATGCTTGTTGTATTGGGTGTGACTAGCAAGTACGATTTTGCACTATTTTTGCTTGGAGCCAATCATAGATTGTGGTTCTCACACTAGGCCTCCAATTTTTTCTAGGGTGAATGTCCCACTTGGAGTCGACCTTTTTAATCATGAGATTCCTTATCGATATCAATAAACCTAGTTTAGGAATGTAGGAGCCATAAAAATAGCTATTGAAGCATATAGTCTCATTCATCTCCCTAAAGAATATTATTAATCTATATGAATGCACCTCATTTATGTATATTAAAATTTATGTACTTACATGTTACTATTTTCAAAGATCAAAATTTTATTATCCTACATTCTTCGAATTTGTTTTAGAATGAAAACAAAATTAAGGTAGACATAAATAGAAACATTATGTCATAAGTATACTAAGAACCCATCATGTAGACATAAATAGAGGCATCATTCTAGAAGTAGACTAAGAATCCATCATTCTTTGAACTTTGAGTGTCTAAGTATTGTTCAACCAAAACTTAAGCTATTACACTATTTGAACAAAAACCACGGTCATTTTCTAAAAAATTGTCAAAAAATATTTATCTATTTTTTTTGGTATGGTTCTTTGCCAATTACTATTTTTTTTAAAACTATAGAATCAATCATGTCATAAAATTTAATACTTAAGCAATTGTGCTATAATTGTAGATATGAAATGATTGTATTCAACAAAATAAATTAGAAAGAAATTAAATTAGAACTATGATAACTCAAATCACTTAATGAAGTATACAAAATATGCATGCAACAAATAACAAATAAAATCTATAATACCAATGTGAACTTATTTCTAACTTTGATTGTGTGCAGATTTTTACATCAACGTTTCGAAGCACACTCCATGATCCATCATTAGGATGAAGAAAGATGAAGGAGCAAATAAAATGTCAGATCATCAGATTTTATTTTCTCCTTCTTTTTTTCTCACCCTGATGATGAATCGCAAAGTGTGATTCAAAACATTGATGCAAAAATCTGCACACAATCAAAGCCACAAATAAGTTCACATAAATTGATTGGTTGTGGAATTCTCTTAGCAATGATCTATAATGCCTTTATGTACAAACCCTACTTACCTCCATTTCTCTCCAATTGTACTTTTAAGAATGATTGTATGGTAATGATGCTCTCCAAATTTACCACAACAATGCTTATAATTATAATGATAGCATAAATTTCAAGACTTATGAGAAAAGAGATGAGATTGATGAATATTGTTGAATGTTGAATGATGAAGGTTAAAAGGTATTACTGTGAAGGAAATTATAAACTTATTGATATGTGGGATGTCAACAGAGACCCAATGGTTGGCATATCATCTATCAATTTATTGTTCACTCTAGGATTCTTCTCAAAAGATATTTGTGTAAATTATTGCTTGAAGCTATTGACCATTATCTTGTAAGGTATGGTTTCTCATGTTTAGTTTGATAATCATCATTTACTTGTTTTATAACTAGTTGGAAATCATTGTACACTTGTAGATATTTGATTATACTCACATTCTTAATCTTGTGATCAATGTCTCATATTCAATAATGTTGTTTGTACAAGGGAATCCTAATCAATGGAGTTTTGGGGTACCATCTCCTTGAGGTGCTATGAAATAGATCCACACTCACAAACCATGTTGGGTATATGAACAATCAAAGTACAATTTGCACATGGATGTGCAAAAACTTTAGTAGAAATTGTTTCATCAAGATAATTTGATACGAGATCTAATGATTTATCAATGCAAGTGAATATACTAGCTGATAAAAAAATATGCTATCCTTTTTAAGCCTTTCTATCGACATGCTTTATATTGCACTCACTTAGAGTCATCACCCATTTTGCTAACCTTCATATGAGCATTTCTCTAGATAGAAATTATTTGAGTGGATCTATTTCGACAATGAGCTTGGCTTGATGGATTAATATGTTGTTCTACAACTTTTGGAATGAAAAATTCGAGAGCTATAAATGTATGTTCAATGTGTGTATAACTAAGTTCATATCCCACTAGAGTGTAGTTGATGTAATATATAGCTCTTTCTTTTCATAAATATTCATGGTGTGTAAGAAGTGTTCCCAGTGAATATGTTGTATTAGAGATGTGTAATAACAATGGTTTTTCCTCAATTGATAGCATAAGACAGGAGGTGAGAGAAAATAATCTTTTAACTGCTAGAACACTTGTTAAAAAAACTCTTTCCATTTGAATGTGACACCCTTGTGTAGTAGATGTTTGGAAGTATATATTAGTTATATGTACTAATCCAATCATTAACTTGTAATAATCCTAAGATTACTTGCTTAAAAAAACAAAACAAAAGAAAAAAATAAATAAATCCGCAACCATCAACCTTAATTTTTATGTCCAATTATTTTGGAATGGGATGACTAGCATGGCTAATAAGCATCTTACTAGCATGGATGACAAGCATCTTACTTCCACACAAGCTATAAGTACCTACTCAGACCTTCCACTTCTTCTGCATCAAAATATATCTTGGATTTCTTCTTCAAAAGCAGAGAATGGCTGGTAGATACCCATGTCGCCATCCCGACTACAACTTAGTCTTCTAGAATGGTCAGGCTCTCGGAGGGCATAGACGAATACATATCAGAGGCAAGTGAATTTTCTATTTCAATTTAGTATTATTCATTTTCATTTTGTCCATATCCATGATGCAGAATCAAGTGTTCAGTCCTCTACTTTCTCTTTTGAAATGTTTTCATGACTATTTAACTATGATCTTCATAGAGGGAAAAGGTAAGGCCACCTCGAGTTCTTCTATAGAGGGAAACGCTTCACTGTGAGTACTATAACAAAACTGACATGCTTAGATATCTTCTTTAATTATATTTAACAAATGGAAGCTCATTTCTTCTTCTTTTGAATTTGGAAGAGCTGGTGGATGAAATCAGAATTTGAACTAGTCTGGTCAAAGGCGCACTACGGATATTACTCATTTTATCCTTGAGAATATTGAAAAACTGAGCTGGGAAGATATTCTAGAAAATCATGGTGGAAAATAAATGAGAGAAACATGTGAAATGGGGATGTAATGTGAAATGGTATAAGAATGTAGGGGAAGTTTATGAAATGGGATAGGAATGTTGTGTGATGGGTTAATGTAAAATGGGAATATAATATGACAGAGTTATTAGAAATAGGTATGTAATGTGGTAGAATTATGTGGAGTTGGAGTGTAGTGTGGTAGAATTATGTGGGATGGAAATGGTATGGAATAAGAATAATGTGAAATGGGAGCCCAATGTGTCAAAATTATCTGAAATGGAAATTTAATGTGTTATTATTATGTAAAATTGGATTGTAAGGTGGTAGAATTGTGTGAAATGTGAATGGTATGAGAATATGTAGAATTGGAATTTAATTTGAAAGAATCATGTGAAATGTGAATATAATAATAAATTTGTATCTTAGAATAAAATGCCATATGCCATCCCAAACTATGCTAATTGATTAAAAGTTTTAATAATCCATTTCAATGCATTATTATTATGTAAAATTGGATTACAAGGTGATAGAATTGTGTGAAATGTGAATGATATGAGAATATGTAGAATTGAAATTTAATTTGATAGAATCATGTAAAATGTGAATATAATAATAAATTTGTATCTTACAATAAAATGCCATATGCCATCCGAAACTATGCTAATTGATTAAAAGTTTTAATAATAATGTATCTAAGGAATTGACAATGTGAAATAAGAATTAGCATATAGGCATGAATGTGGAAAAGGAGGATGACATTTTGAAAATCAGACTTTGTGACCTTAAGGATGTGACTAAACATATTGGATTTGAGGAAAGCAATCGATCCCCAAACTTGGGATGTAGGAAATCCTCAAGAATTAGAAATAGAGGCAAGAAGGATCCCAATATTGAATTGCTGACAGAATTACCCCTGGCTCCAGTTAAGAATAAAATGAAAGGGGGCTTAATATCTCTCAAACCTCTAAGGAATAGAAAGAATCATTAGATCCAGCCATCAAGGGATAATGGAAGTGTTGGTAGCATAGAGGAACCTATTCCTTCTAGACTTCAAGCAGTGTATGATCTTTTTGGTTGCAGTCTAGATGATCAACCCAAAACTAACACCTTGTCTCATTCAATCATTGAAAAAATGTTGGATGATGAATATGTTGAAGATGAAGAGATATTTATGGATAGAGACCACCCAATATTTGAATTAGAGATTACATTCAACTCACAAGGTCAAGAGGAGGTAGAAAACATGGAATCAGGCTCCAAGATAGCTTCAAACTGTTCCAATTCCCCTCTAGGATTGCTACAAGTAGACCATAAAATAACTTTAGACTGTGGAGCAAGGAAAAAGAAAGGTAGAGGTAGAAAGTCAGAAACCACTTTGAGAGAAGAGAAGGGTGAAGATCAAGACCAAGCAAATATTACTACTTATCTGAATGTAGGGAAGGGGAAGTTCCTTCCCAAGTCTCAATGAGACTCCTTTCTTGGAATGTTAGGGGTCTCAATGCCCCTAATAAGCAGCGTCTAGTCAAACACTGCATTTGGTCTTCTAAAGAAGACATCATTTTCTTACAAGAAACCAAGATGAACAAAGAATAGGTAAATGAGTTCATAAGATCTTTAGGGGACTGGAAAGCTATGATGGTTGAAGCAATTGGTTCCTCAGGGGGTCTAACCATCATATGGAATCCTAGGACCACATTTTATTCTCATGACAAAGATTCCCAAAACTAGATGGGGGGTAAAATCATCAGCACACAATTAGACTTAAACACATTTGTAATCAATATATATGGTCCTATGTCAAGGAAAAAAGAAAGTGGAGATTTGGGAGGAAATTAGTAACTGGTTTCATAACTTCCCTGATGGTAATTTCCTTGTAGGGGGAGACTTTAATGCCATTATACATGCAACAAAGAAAAAAGGAGGATCTCAAAGGTTATCTCAATCTCAATCAGACTTTCATGATTGGCTTTTAAAGGATGATTTGATGGAGATTGAATTTGATAATGGGGCCTTTACTTGGTCCGATAGAAGAATGGGTATGGACAACATTTCAAAAAAATTGGATAGATTCCTTTTTAAGCATGACTTGACTTCTTTCTCTTTTGGGTTGAAAGCTTCTATATATCCTTCATCAGGCTCAGATCATTTTCCAATTTGTCTTGATTTGTTGGAAGAGGAAAAACCATATAAATGCTCCTTCAAATTTGAGAATATGTGGTTAAAGGAGGTAAACTTCACAAAAATAATCAAAGATTGGTGGACTGAATTTAAGGTGAAAGGTTCAAGATTGTTTTGTTTTGTTGCTAAACTCAAATTCATCAAGTAGAACTTGCTGATCTGGAACAAGACTCAATTCAAGAACATTTTTTCATCGAAAATGGAAATTGAATCAAAATTGGCTGATCTAAACAACATGATTTTTGAGTCAAGGAATGAATCAAGAACTATACTTCAAAGAGAAGGATTTGCTTAAGGATTTGGAGGATGTGCTTAGTAAAAAAGAAATATTTTGGAAGCAAAAGTCAAGGGAGTCATGGCTAGCGGCTGGAGACATAAACACCAAATTCTTTCACTCTAGCACTAAGTGCCGAAGGAATACCAATAGAATTTTACAAATTTCAACCCAAGATGGATCTATTCTTAATGGGCAAAAAGAGATTCAGCAGGAAATAGTAGCCTTCTACTCCAATTTGCTCAATTCTTCAAATAGCTCTCCACTTACATGTCAACAAGAACTTCTCTGCAACATTCCCAAAGTTCTCTCGGAGATGGATAACCAAAATCTAATGAGGCCATTTTCAACAGAAAATATTTTACAAACATTATTAGCAATGGCTCCAGATAAAGCTCCTAGTCCAGATGGATTCATCCCTCTTTCTTTCTTCATTGTTGGGAGATTTTTGGTCAAGAACTTACTGAGGCATTAGAGACAGAAAGATTCTCAGGTAGATTTCTGACCGAAATCAATAATACTTTCATTGCTCTTATTCCTAAATCAAAAAATGCAAACTCTATTGATCAATTCAGACCTATTGCATTGTGCAATATGATTTACAAGATTTTATCCAAAGCCCTTGCAAATAGACTAAAAGTAGTCTTAGATAGAATCATTGGGGAAGAACAAACAGGGTTTGTCCTAGGTAGATCCATTTTTGATGGCATAATAATTGCTCAAGAAGCAATACACTCCATTCAACATTCCAAAAAACCCAGCATGTTAATTAAGTTAGACATCAAGAAGGCTTATGATAAAGTGAACTGGAGATTCCTATCCAAATGTATGGAAAGCTTTGGATTTTCTAAAGCTTGGATTAACTTGATTTTTTATTGCATATCAACTCCAAAATACTCTGTTTTGATTAATGGTTCCCCTCAAGGTTTTTTTGGAAGCTCTAATGGCATAAGGCAAGGGGATCCTATATCCCCCTTCTTATACATTATTATGGCAGAGGCATTAGGTTGCAGCATTTCCAGGCTTCAATCTCAGGGCAGCATCAGAGGCATATCAGTCACATCTTCAGTTCCTCCTATTACACATCAACAATTTGTAGATGATACTCTTCTTTTTGGGTATGGTTCAGTCAGAGAAGCTACTCTACTTAGAAATACTCTAAAAAAGTATGCTTTAGCCCGAGGACAAATAGTCAACATAGAGAAATCAGTCATCTTTTTCTTTTATACGAAAAAAAGAATCCAAATGAGAATAGAATCCCTATTAGCCTTTAAAGCAACAGCACTCCCTTGCAATTATTTGGGGATTCCCATTGATAAGAAACTTGGAACATCATGGATTTGGAAACCAATTAATGAAAGGATGGATCAGAGAATGGCTAGCTGGAAATCCAAATGGTTATCATGCACGGGAAGGATAGTGATGATTAAAGCTACCCTATCAACAATTTCCATATATCACTTGTCTTGTTTGGCTTTGTCCTCGACTGATTACATGGATATAGTGAAAAAGTTAAGGAACTTCTTTTGGCATGGATGTGATCAGAATAAAAAATTCAAAATTATCTCTTGGGAAAATATTTGTAAACCAATTAGTGCAGGTGGAACAGGGATCAAGAACCAGTTGTGGCAAAATACAGCTTTGGGAGCCAAATTATATTGGAAATTGATAAAAAACAAGGATTAAAAATGGGTTAGAATCATCAAAGGCAAATACTTGGGTGCAAAGAGATGCCATGAAATATTCAAAATTGAGAACCTTCCAAGAGGTTCCAGGATATGAAACTTTATATTGAAAGCTAGATATGTGATGGATTCCAACCTTTCTTGGAACATTAGAAGTGGTAACTCTACTAGATTTTGGGAAGATTCCTAGGGAGGAAGAGGGACTCTCCAGTTGATACTAGGCCTTAATCAGATTATGAAACTTTGTCAATCATCATGGGGTAGTTTTCTTAGAGATTACATCATCCCTTCTCAGTCATCAAGAGAGGACAGATCATGGCAGTGGAAGGATTTTTCAAGTTTAGGAGCTGATATCCATGAAATAAATTTGCTAAAATCAGTAGTACGTAATAGATCTTTTCTTTTGAAAAATGGTAATGATGAATTAATCTGGATGGGCTCAAAAAATGGAGTATATAAGGTAAAGGAAGGATATAATGTCTTAACTCAGCACATTCAAAAGTCATCTACAATTCCTCTACATCTTTGTTGGAATAAAATGTGCCTTCCCAAAGCTGGTGTATTCCTATGGGCAGCATCTCAGGGCTGAATTTTGACTACAGAGAGATTTTCTCAAATGGGATTCTTGGGTCCATCAAGATGTTACATGTGTTTGAAACATGAAGAATCTCACAATCACCTATTATTTTCCTACCCCTTTGCCACAGAATGTTGGGAGTGGCTATACTCGAAATTGAATTGGCAATCTGCTCCTCATCAAAACCTTCAATTACATCTTCTTGCTTGGCTAACTCTCTTTAAAGATAGCTTGTGTGGTAATCTATGGATTATCTCTCCTTCAATTGTACTTTGGGAAATTTGGAAAGAAAGAAATAGGAGAATCTTTTAGGATAAATCAATGGATATGGGGAAAAATTTGAATAGAATTGAAGAAACAATAGTGGAGATCATGAATTCTCAAAATCAAACTCATTCACCAATTCATAAATTTTACACGAGTTGGGATGATAAGATGTTGAAAAGCTGGCATGGGTTGAAAGCTCCTAGCTCTTTAGGAAGAGGTTGCAAGAATAGTGGACTTCTAAGAGAATCTTGTGTTTGGAAATCTCCATCCCTAGGATGGGTGAAATTAAATTTTGATGGCACATCAAGAGGTAATCCTGGGCCTTCGGGTGCTCGGTGCATCATTCATTCTTCACAAGGTCAAATTATTGCTCAATTAGCTATTCCTCTAGAACCAGCTACTAACAATGCTACAGAGATTAATCCCTTTATCACGGTCTAATCCTTGTCAGGGATTTAGGATTTAATAAAGTGGAAATTGAAGGGGATTCTATGATAATCATAAATGCAATCAGATCAGGAGCCATTACAAACTGGAAACTTCAATCTTTTTTAGAGGTGATTTTGAATATTATCTCCAAATTTGAATCAATAATGGCTAACCATATCTTTCGTGAAGGTAATGGTAAAGCTGATGAGTTGGCTAATATGGCAGCAAGTGGAGTTCACTTTAGATCCATTTCGAATAACTGGTATCTTAGTCAGAACTTGGCAAGGTGAAAGGATGGACACTTCTTTCAAAAGGGCCATATCACCTGAACCAGCTTATCAAATCAAGCAATTTGCTTGCCCAACTCCATCAGTGCAGCATCCATCACAGGGTGGTCTTGTTCATGGTCAAATTTTCTTCTAACAAGGCATAGATATAGGGTTCAAAGGAGGTCGATGAAGTAGAGGATACCAAGTAAGATGAAGAAAAATCAGAGTAAGCTGATGAGGGCCAGGAGGATACGGAGGAGGATGAGGTTGATGATGATGAGGACAATGATGAAGATGAAGAGGTTCAGGATGTAGGGGAGGTGGATGATGAGAACTCTCACACTTTTGAAAATGATTCTTCATCCCCTTCTGATTAGGTTTGGGGTTTCCAATCCCAAGTTCCTCACAATTTTTGTGTTTTTTGAGTCCGTTTAATACTTGGTGGGATAAGTAGTTTGCAATTTTTTCTGGTTGTTTGATACTGGTTTTCATGGAGAGAGTACTAATGCTTCATATTTATCCATACTTTATGACTGAACAATTTTATGGTGTTAGATGCAGATAATTACTATATATTTTATTTTTTGCATAATACAAAAACTATGGCTTCAGCCTTTGCTGATAAAAAAAGAAGCATATAGGCATTTAGAATTAGCGGGTGAAAATGGTTGTCTGGAATGATAAAAATGCCAAGTATAGGGGTAGATCACCCCTGTTGGTTGTCAGTATGATCTAATTTGATAAGGCAGAAATATATTAGTCTATTTTTTTTTCTCACTCATTTTTCTCTTCTTTACCTTTTAAATTATCTCCACTCCATTGGGGAAAAATACCTCTTTTCTTACTTGCTTCTATTGTTATCATGGATGTGTTAAGACTTATGCTCTACCAAAACAATAACTTGTATATTCATCTCTTACGGTTTTATTTTTTCTCAGATGTCAATATCCGGCCAATGTATGCATTCTGTAGATTAGGTTTTGTTTGTTACACTTTGTTCTTTCATTCATTTGTTGTACTATTGAGGTTTACATTGGACTAATTTTTTTTAGAAAAGGGTGTTTATAAGGGAAGTTCAGGAATCTAATTCTATAAATCTTGACTTTGAAATTTGTATTTATATATTAATTTTATATTAAGTAATCAGGCCACTAAATTTTTTATATTAAAATAATAAAAACATACAAAAGAGTTACACATCTTGATAAACTGTAAGATGAAATTATAGTAAGAAATATCAACTGAGATGTATGTAAATCTTCTTTACCTCTGACTAAACAAATTCTTTGAGCCACATCCTTCCAATACAAAGAGAAGACCAATACAAACCCTATTTTAGAAACCACCATTTTAGGATCAGTGATAGAAAGAACCATAATAGAATCCATAGCCGTAGCACTTGGACAAAATCCAAGTGAAGCCATAAAATTATAACACCAATGGGCCCCAATAACATTCAAGAGGAAAATAATGTGCATAGATAATAGCCAACAAGAACAAAGAACAAATCTCAAATAGAGAGAGACAAAAGAAAGAAGGAATAAGAAGGAGAGGGTAGTTTAAACTTGAACAACTTGTTGATTCATAAAAAAATAGCTCACTAAATTATAAAGATTAGCTAGGTCTTATGCTAAGACTTAATACTAGATACATGACTAATGAAAGAGAATCAATCTTGAAAATGATTGACTTCTCCTACACTTCTACTTCTGCTAGACCAAGGTAGACAAACCTTATAATATCAATAAATATAATAAAAATTACTACAGATATTGTACATTAACCATATATCTACCAACGATAATATGCCAAGGAATTTTAATCTCAACCTTGAACTGGCTCAATTCTTGATCTATTGAACAATTAAACAATACTTGGGAGTGGATTCTAATGTTGGAAATACAAATGGGAAAGTAGTACTGAGAGGGGGGGTTGAATTAGAACTTAATAACTTCTATCTCTTTAAACTATTAGAACTTTATGCATCAAGTAAACAAAACTTGAACAATCTAGGTAATATATCATGTCAAACAGCATACATGAAATCACACATAACATAATAGATTTGGTAACCCATAAACCCTTGAAAGGTAAAACTAGGGTGGGGATGACACCCACAAATCTTCACTACTACAGATAATAAAGTTTTCCTATTAGGCCTTACAAAATTTGATCATATCATGATCTACCCTATGAGAGGTCCACTCTGTTAAAAGCTAAGAGACTTATTTAGTCTACCTTGTTAAAGGATTTACAAACTTACAATAAAGTAAGCACTTAGTAAAGAGATTTACAAAAGTTTGCTAAGACTACTCGGTTAAGAGATTTACCCTGATACACTGGTTAAAATGTCTCAGTATATGATCCTTCAGTTTGCACTGATATGCTGATAATAGATCTTCTCTTTGCTGTATGATTGTGATATCTTCTATCTGATCTTTCTTGACTCTGTCCTTTCACTACTTTGCTCAGTCACTGAACTTTGTCTGAATACTTCTCCTGATTAATTCCTCATACTCACAGTATTCATTTGATCTCAATGTCTCTGTTTCTCTCTTTTATTCACACATCTCTGTCCTAGATCTTCCTTTATATAGTAGCAAAAACATTTTACCGTTACAAGATCTACGGTCCAGATATATTCCTATTGCCGCCTATACTATACAATTTTATGATTGGCTAAAGGTTATACATAGGGATCAATGATAGAAATATGGATGTGTAACCACCTCCATGATTACCTCAATAGACAATATACAAAATATAATTATCACCAAAAATGGTTTACCTCGATCATTTTGCCATTCCAGACTTGTATGCCAATTCTAGCTAACTCAACAAAAGTTATCCCTGGCACTTGGCATCAACTATCCTTAGCATCTGTTGAACTTCTCTGTCACTTGGTATTCATTGATATATGTAACTAACTATACTTGGCATATTACAAACATATTATGACCGTGATTTAACTTGGTAGTACTACTACTCAATAAGCATACAATACAAAACTCATCCTTTACAGAATGACTTGGTCGCAGTGATGAATGACCATCCTTGCCTAGATATATGACTAAGTGTAAGACACTAATAGTCAACAAAATTATAGAGATCTACAATCTCCCCCTTTGACATTAGTGGAAAAAATACTTTGTCATGACATTCATATATACAATTACAAAAATATGTTTGTATAGCCTAAAACTCCCCCTGAGATATATATACAAATTCAAAATTGTGTTACCTATCCCTGTTCACACTCATGTCATGATAATTCCCCCTTGTTTTTGACATGACTAATTTCCTCATCAGTAGGTAAGTTGTAGATTTTCTCCAGAAAAGTTCTGTGAAGCATCGTGATCATGTATAATGCATTTGTCCATGCAGTTGAAGTGAGATTTAACACTTTAGTTTGTACTTCTAAATCAGTGGCCAGACTGATGAGACCTTTGACTGTAGACAATTGTGAGTCACTCTGGATCAATGTTTTAGCCTTGGCTAATTTTCTTTGTATAGTCTCCAAGTGTGGTGTGAGAATAGTTTGAATAGAAAGTAGGCGAGAGTGAATCTTGCCATCATTTGCCATCAGCTCAGCTAACTTACCCTATGTCTGCATTACCTTCAGATAATGTCCAGCACTGGTGTTGGCATCCAAAGTCAGGGACTAACTTGAAACTTTGATCTCTTGCTTGAGAGTTTCAAGCAAGTGTTGGTTCTCATATGTGAATAATTCAACATTGCATATCTTGGCCAGTAGAGACTATCCATCCACAACTAATCTCTCGGTCTCCTTTACCAAAGTTGACAACTCAACTTGTTTGACTGCTATCTCGGGAGATATCTTATCTAGAATTTTTGTCTCAAATTTGTGTTCTAACCATTCAAATAGCTTATCACTTGCACAACTCATGTCATTATTTACTTTATGAACAATATGTACAAGTTTTTCTAATATAGGAATAGAACTATTTACATCAGATAAGTCATAAACTTCATTAAATATGTCCTTTATTTCATGAAGAACCTATTTTTGCTGATGCTCCCTTTGGAGTTCTGCTTGTCTACTTTTCCTTGTCAGCAAATCTTTCATTATCTGTAGCTACTCAAAAGTAAGGTTATCAATATCCCATTTAGGAATAACAATTTCTTCATCAATTGTTACCTCATCTTTTTCCTTTGGTGCTCTCAGTGGGGTGCTTCCAGTCGGCAGCTGTACAAGAGCTTTGATGACCTCTTGTTCCTTCGGAGCTTTTTCTTCAATGAATTTTCCTCTACTGTTTCCTTCTTCTTTCTCCTTTTCCTTGGTAAGAGGTCGAACAGCTTGTTCATCTAGCTTCATTCCATGTCCATCTGTGCTGTGTTCTTCCTTTGGAGGACTTTGAATGTTATCTTTTTCTTTAACTTATTCTTCGGCAGAGTGAGTTAATGGTACCAACTTGATTGATTCCTTTGTAGGACTTGTACCGACTAACTCATCAACAGTAGCAACTTTAGGTACAATAGGATTTCCATCGATAGATTGTGTGCTTGAGATGGTGGGATAATCCATGACTTGCAATAGTATAGGATTGCTACCTAGCAGGGGTGTGTCAATTACACTTGAGTTCTTTAAGTCATCCTGAGTTAAGAACGAGGTCTTAATGGGGTTCTCCTCTAGTATATCAACAATATGGACTTTAAAAGTATCTTGAGATTTCATTTCCTTAGGAGTATTTGTCTCCATTTTATTGTGTGTTTCTTTAGGTTCTATGGCCTGTGATGTGCTAGCAACCTGTCCTTCATCTTTATCAACCAATAGTCCAAACACTATTTTCCAAATTTTTAAACTTTCCTGCACAACATCTTCAACCTTGTGTTGAAGAATAAGATAGGCTCTATGCTTAGGATCAAATTTTCCTTTGTAATCGTTAATTGTCTTTTTGATATTTGCAGGAGTGAGAGTGGATTCAACTTGTGCTAATGTAATCTCTCTTATTTCCTTCTCAATTTGTAAAGCATACTCCCACTTTTGTGTGACTCTGTTGCACAATTCCTTTGGAATCCTATTTTCAATTTCAATCGGTAGCATCTTGAAAGTGCATAACAATTCAAGAATAGCATCCTCAACTTTTTCTTTGTCTCCAATACTCAGTGGTCGAATCTTTAATTTCTTCACCTCATCAACTGCAATTGTGCTAGTAATCTTACTACATAATTCATCAACAGTGAGTTGATGTGAACCTTGTTGTGTTGCCTTCCCTTTTATTGCTTCATCACTTTCTGTTGTTTCATCATCTTTTGGTAGAACAAGTTTCCTTCTCGGCTTCTTCATTACCTTGGTTGGCACTATCTTGGATTGAGAATATTTTCACTTTACAGATGCAAGAGGCATCTTAGGAGTCTCATTAGTAGTCCTTTTTGGCTAAGGTCTAAGTGATGGTGTCTCAGACACTTTTCATTTCAACACTCTTCTTTTAGGTGGGGACTCAAAAATTATTGGTTTCTTCTCTTCTTCTTCTTCTATCTCACTACCACTTGTTGCACTCTTCTCATCTTCTCCTAACTCTTTGGTTAACTCTAGTGGTGCATCATTACCAGATTCTTTTACATACTCCTCTAGTTTCTTTACTATTTTCTTTCTTCTTTTGTCAGTGGTGGCAGCTAAATAATCCCAAAGAGATCTTGGATTTGGCCTCTTCAAATGTACCAAAGTAAGGAGCCTTATTATATATTTCCTTAGCTAGGGGGTGTTAGGAATGAATGCAAAGTATTTTGGCAGTCATTCTGTAGCAGTTGTTGTTGCATTCATGACTTGGATTGTCATTGATGTCAACACAGTGATATTCTGGATATTAGAAGGAAAGCAGGTATAGTTTTGTTTTGCGCACATGTTGTATTGTAGATTGGATTTTTTGAAATTGATGGTATGTTCTTTTGTGTGTTATTAACCTATGGTTAACAATGCAAAAATAAATTCATTCATTTGTGAGAGTTATGAGCATTTTGGTGAAAGCAGTGTTTAGACAGTGTTTCTGTGAAGCAATTTTTGGAAATCCAAGGATATCTCTTAGCTGGGATGGAATCTAATTTTGTGTAGTTAAAGGGATGTTGGAGACTCATTAATGATGACATGGTTCATAGCACAAACTTTGAAGATATGTTTGGAGAAAGTTACAGTATCTGGAAGCTGACAGTTTTATTTGAATTCTGTGTGTAGCGTGTAGAATTTATTATTTTGTAATTGAGGACCAAATCATTTGTAATTATTTGAGTTTGGTATATAAGAAGGAATTTTTTCCTTGTTGTAATATGTACTATGAAGATTGAGATGCAAATATATGCATGAAGTGAAGAAAAGAGCTAATTTAGTGATGAAGGAAGACTTGTGAGTACAGAGATCTAAAATTGTAATCTTGTGTAGCAGAGAGTGTGATTTTGGCACATTGTGAAGGAGGTAATATAATTCATATTATTCTATTGAATAATTCTAAGATCTTTTGGACAATGGGTTCAGAGATCTTGCCTTGAAGCTGTTTGGGCAGTGGGTCCTTCTGTCTTCCATAAACTCTTAACCAGGTTAGAATCTTTTAACAGGGATTCAAAATCTCCTAATAGGGATTTATATGTACTAAATGTATTTCATAAGACTCCTAACATGGTCCATCCTCTAACAAGGAACTTTCATATTAGTGCATCATTTTGTGGGCATCATTCCCACTGGGGTTTACTCTTTTCAAGAGCTTCCCTAGTCAACATATCTTGTGTTATTGTGCAATTGTGTATGGTTATCTTTCTATGGTTGATCAGTACATTGATTATATTGTTTAAAGTAGTTGAATGGTTAAATTATCTAATAACTAATTCACCCACCCCCCCTCTCAGTTATCTTGGGGATCTTTACTTTCTAACAATTGGTATCAGAGCAACAGGTCCTTGAAAGAAAAGTTTAACAACTTAAGGAGATCCATGGTGAATTTCAGAAAAGAAAGCCCTAAGTTTGATGGAGTAAATTTTGATAGTTAGAAAGAAAAGATGAAGACACATCTATTGTGTTTAGGACCAAGTTATTGGTTAATTACAAAGAATGAGAAGACTATCATTGAGGAAGACAATCTAGAGGCAGGAACTAAAGATGAACTAGATCTATTCATGTGTAACATACTTGCAAGAGAAGCACTTTTGTCAGCACTACCGGAGAATGAATATAGTCAGGTAAGATGTTTGAAAACATCTCATGTAATTTGGAAAGCTTTACATTCTACTTTTGAAGGTGATGAACATGCAAAGAAGGCTAGATTACATAATTGGATTTGTGCATTTGAAGATATCAGAATGATGGAAGATGAATCTATTAGAAGCTATATTGGTAGGATGCTTGAGATTGTAATAGGAATAAAGTCTTGTGGAGGTGATAAGATAGAGAATGAAGTGATATGGAAAATTTTGAGAACTTTGACACCAGTATTCAAGCAGACAACACAGATGATTGAACAAGTGATACCTTGTACATCAAACTTTTCAAGAGAGACTCTTCTTGGAAGATTAGAAATAGCAGAGATGAACTTGAGATTATCAGGAGAGCTACCTAGAATGGAAATAGCATTTTGTGCTCTTAACATTAGACCTACAAGAAGTACTAGTGTGAATGGAGATTATGTCAGCAGTAGCAGATCTGAGGAAGATAAGAAGATTGAAGAAGGTATTGCATTACTTGTAAAAAGAGAACCAGATGGTAAGAAAATATTTAAATGTTGGACTTGTCAAGAATATGGTCATTTTGCATCTAAATGTCCTAAAAGAGTTAAGAAGTATTGAAGCAACTTTAAACCTAGGAGATCTAAAGAATGTTATTATGCAAATGATGAAGATCTTGAAGCAGGAATTGAAAGACATCTAAGTGATAGTGATAATGATAAGTATGAGGAAATAGGATTTGTAGCAATTAAAGAAGAAAGTTTTGACTTTGATAAAAGGGAAGAAAAAGCATTAGTTTCACAAGTTGAAAATAAATCTGATTGGATTATAGACAGTGGTTGTTCACATCATATGACTGGAGATAAAAGAAAGTTTGTTAAGTTAGATAATTATGATGGAGGAATTGTTAGGGTTGGTAACAATGCACCTTGTTTGATTAAGGGTATAGGATCTATTACTCTTGATGGAAAGACTAACACTGATGATGTTTACTTTGTTGATGGATTGAGACATAATCTACTAAGCGTTGGACAATTGGCTGATAAGGGTTATCAAGTTGGGTTTTCTGAGAAAACTTGTGTGATAAAAGATAAAGATGGAAATATGATTGGAAAAGGATCTAGAACCAGAGGTAATGTATTTCAGTTGAATCCTACTAAGATGACATGTTTGATAACTAGGATTGATGACAATTGGTTATGGCATAAAAGGTTTTGTCATATAAACTTTGATAATATTGTCAAGGTGAGCACTACACTTGCGGTAAGAGATTTACCAAGAATTATGAAACCTACTAACATGATTTGCAAAGAATGTATGATGGCAAAGCAGAAAAGGAGTTCATTTCCCAACAAGAAGTTCACATCGACAGAGAAGCTGGAGATTGTTCATATAGACTTGAGTGGTCCTACTAGGACTAGAGGATTCTATGGAGAAAGGTATTTTATGATTCTTGTTGATGATTTTACAAGGATGATGTGGATTGCATTTTTGAAAGAAAAATCTGAAGCATTTGATAAATTTAAGATCATGAAAAGAAAAATTGAGAATGAATCTGGAATGAAGATTAAGTGTCTAAGATCTGATAGAGGTGGTGAATTTACATCTAGAGAGTTTAACACCTTTTGTGAAATGAATGGTATTAAGAGACAACTTTCAGCCCCTAGAACACCAGAACAAAATGGTATTATAGAAAGAAGGAATAGGTCAATAACTGAAGCAGCAAGAGCTATGTTGTTTGAAAATAATTTGGCTAAGACTTTTTGGAGAGTAGTGAACACAACAGTATACACTATGAACAGAGTACAAATTAGAGTAGATACAAACAAGACACCTTATGAATTATGGTTTGGACATACACCCTCAGTTAAATTTTTTAGAATTTTTGGAAGTAAATGTTATATAAAGAGAGATGATGATATAGGAAAGTTTGATCCTAGAAGTGATGAAGGAATATTTCTTGGATATTCTTTAAAAAGAAAAGCATATAGATGTTATAACAAAAGAACTAAGACTATTGTTGAAAGTGCAAATGTAAAAGTTGATGAGAAGTTTAAAATTCAGGAAAGAATGCTTGATTATGAATCTGATGGAGAAGCACAACCTCAGCCTAACATTGAAAATGCAAAATTATTTTTTGAAACTAACAATGATTTTTTGAATGAAAGTCATACTGAAGAAAATAGAGAAGAAAACAAAGAAGAAAATAGAGAAGAAAATAGAGAAGAAAACAAAGAAGAAAACAAAGAAGAAAGCAGAGAAGAATCTACAGTTGGAACAAGATCAGTAACTATGACACCTAACAGGTATACTTCAAGACATCACCTTGTTGAGCAAGTTATTGGAAGTTTAGATAGAGGAGTTTTGACTCAAAATAAGGTACATTTATGTTTGATTTCTCAAATTGAACCTAAGACTACTAATGAAGCTTGTGAAGATGAACATTGGATTATTGCTATGAAAGAAGAACTAGAGCAGATTAAAAAAAACAAGACATGGGAATTGGTCCCTAGACCTGAAGACAAGAATGTGATTGGAACAAAGTGGGTATTCGGAAACAAGATGACTGAACAAGGAGAAGTGATAAGAAACAAAGCAAGATTGGTATGTAAAGGATATTCACAACAAGAAGGAATTGACTATGAAGAAACTTTTGCTCCTATGGCCAGAATTGAAGCGGTGAGAATGTTTCTAGCATATGTAGCTTACAAGAAATTCAGAGTGTATCAGATGGATGTGAAGTCAGCATTTTTGAATGGTGAATTGGAAGAAGAAGTCTACATTGAGCAGCCTGAAGGTTTTCCTTTGACACAAGAAGGAGATATGGTATGTAAGTTAAAAAAAGCTTTATATGGATTAAAACAAGCACCTAGAACCTGGTATGCAAGATTGGATAAGTATTTATTGAAATTGGGATTTATAAAAGGAACAGCAGATAGTAACTTATACACAAAAGAAATTGAGAATGGTTTGTTGGTATAGTTATATTTGTTGATGATATTATCTTTGGAGGAGAAGATGAAGCTAGTGACAAATTTGTAGATGAAATGAAGACTGAATTTGAGATGAGCATGATTAGAGAAATGAAATTTGTTTTGGGATTATAGATAACACAAAGCAAGGAAGGTATATTTGTAAGTCAGACTAAGTATTTGAATGACTTATTGAAAATATTTGGAATGGAAGATTCTAAACCTGTTGGAACACCTATGGTAATTGGACATAAGTTATCTAGAAAAGATGAGACACTAGCAGTTGAACAGAAAAAATACAGATCTATGATTGGAGGATTGCAGTACTTGACACATACAAGACCTGATATAGCACATTCAGTTGGGATTGTAGCAAGATTTCAAGAAGAACCTAGAGAATCACATTATGCAGCAGTAAAGAGGATAGTGAGATATCTGAAAGGAACAATAGATTATGGATTATGGTATGTGAATTCTGATGATTTTACTTTATGTGCCTATACTAATGTAGATTGGGGAGGCAACGTTGATGACAAGAAAAGCACCAGTGGTGGAGCCCCTTTTCTTGGAGGAAAATTGGTCTCTTGGTTAATTAAGAAGCAAAATTGTACTTCACAAAGTATGGCAGAAGTAGAATATGTTGCAACAACAAATAATTGTAATCAGATTATTTGGATGAAGCAGATGTTGAAGGATATTGGAATAAAGTTTGATGAGCCTGTTGTTATACATTGTGATAACACCAATATAGTGAATATGTCAAAAAATCCTATTTTACATTCTAAGACTAAACATATTGAGATCAAGTATCATGTTTTAAGAGAGAAAGTTGCAGAAAAAGAAGTAAGATTGGAGTACATAAGTACAAAGGAGTAGATAGCAGATATATTTACAAAGCCTTTACCTAAGGATACATTTGTGTATCTGAGAGGTATGCTTGGGGTTATGCCCTAGCCTATTTTTGAGAATTGATGCAGATGATTGCATCCATCCAGTGGTATATGAGCCCTATCTTTCTTCTAGATTGGATGTTGGAACTTCCTCTATGGGGGAGTTTATGAGCTGAGTCATGAGGACTCTTGTTATTGTATTTTTCTGAAAAGTGTCTTTTGACATTAAGTTGTTGTTGACTTAGTGATGGAATTTCTATCATTGATGTCAATGGGGGAGAGATATACATGAAAAACATTGTGGATTGTATGAGAGAGCTGAATAGGAAAATGAAGCAAGATTTAATTTGATATTTTGCAGTGATGTTGCAGTATTGGATTTTTGGAAAATTGGATGTTTTTCATCTATGTTGCCATCAATGCCAATGGGGGAGATTGTTAGGAATGAATGAAAAGTATTTTGGTAGTCATTCTATAGCATTTGTTGTTGCATTCATGACTTGGATTGTCATTGATGTCAACACAGTGATATTTTGGATATTAGCAGGAAAGCAGGTATAGTTTTGTTTTGCGCACATGTTGTATTGTAGATTGGATTTTGCGCAATTGATGGTATTTCCTTTGGTGTGTTATTAACCTATGGTTAACAGCGCAAAAAGAAATTCATTCATTTGTGAGAGTTATGAGCATTTTGGTGAAAGCAGTGTTTAGACAGTGTTTCTATGAAGCGATTTTCAGAAATCAGAGGATATCTCTTAGCTGGGATGGAATCTGATTTTGTGCAGTTAAAGGGATGTTGGAGAATCATTAATGATGATGTGGTTCATAGTGAAAACTTTGAAGATATGTTTGGAGAAAGTTACAGTATCTGGAAGCCGATAGTTTTATGTGAATTCTGTGTGTAGCGTGTAGAATTTATTATTTTGTAATTGAGGACCGACTCATTTGTAATTATTTGAGTTTGGTATATAAAAAGGAAATTTTTCCTTGTTTTAATATGTACTATGAAGATTGAGATGCGAATATATGCATGAAGTGAAGAAAAGAGCTAATTCAGTGATCAAGGAAGACTTGTGAGTACAGAGATCTGGAATTGTGATCTTGTGTAGCAGAGAGTGTGGTTTTGGCATAGTGTGAAGGAGGTAATATATTTCATATTATTCTATTGAATAATTCTAAGATCTTTTGGACAATGGGTTCAGAGATCTTGCCTTGAAGCTGTTTGGGCAGTAGGTCCTTCTGTCTTCCATAAACTCTTAACCGGGTTAGAATCTTTTAACAGGGATTCAAAATCTCCTAACAGGGATTTATATGTACTGAATGTATTTCATAAGACTCCTAAAAAGGTCCATACTCTAACAAGGAACTTTCATATTAGTGCATCATTTTGTGGGCATCATTCCCACCGGGGTTTACTCTTTTCAAGAGGTTCCCTAGTCAACATATCTTGTGTTATTGTGCAATTGTGTATGGTTATCTTTCTATGGTTGATCAGTACATTGATTATGTTGTTTAAAGTAGTTGAATGGTTAAATTATCTGATAACTGATTCACCCCCCCCCTCTCAATTATCTTTGGGATCTTTACTTTCTAACAATTGGTATCAGAGCAGCAGGTCCTTGAAAGAAAAGTTTAACAACTTAAGGAGATCCATGGTGAATTTCAGAAAAGAAAGCCCTAAGTTTGATGGAGTAAATTTTGATAGTTAGAAAGAAAAGATGAAGAAACATCTATTGTTTTTAGGACCAAGTTATTGGTTAATTACAAAGAATGAGAAGACTATCATTGAGTAAGATAATCTAGAGGTAGGAACTAAAGATGAACTAGATCTATTCGTGTGTAACATACTTGCAAGAGAAGCACTTTTGTCAGCACTACCAGATAATGAATATAGTCAGGTAAGATGTTTGAAAACATCTCATGCAATTTGGAAAGCTTGACATTCTACTTTTGAAGGTGATGAACATGCAAAGAAGGCTAGATTACATAATTGGATTTGTGCATTTGAAGATATCAGAATGATGGAAGATGAATCTATTAGAAGCTATATTGGTAGGATGTCTGAGATTGTAACAGGAATAAAGTCTTGTGGAGGTGGTAAGATAGAGAATGAAGTGATATGGAAAATTCTAAGAACTTTGACATGAGTATTCAAGTAGACAACACAAATGATTGAACAAGTGATACCTTGTACATTGAAATTTTCAAGAGAGACTCTTCTTGGAAGATTAGAAATAGAAGAGATGAACTTGAGATTATCAGGAGAGCTACCTAGAATGGAAACAGCATTCGGTGCTCTTAACATTAGACCTACAAGAAGTACTAGTGTGAATGGAGATTATGCCAATAGTAGCAGATCTGAGGAAGATAAGAAGATTGAAGAAGGTATTGCATTACTTGTAAAAAGAGAACCAGATGGTAAGAAAATCTTTAAATGTTGGACTTGTCAAGAATATGGTCATTTTGCATCTAAATGTCCTAAAAGAGTTAAGAAGTATAGAAGCTACTTTAAACCTAGGA
This sequence comes from Chamaecyparis obtusa, assembly GCA_027943335.1. Taxonomy (NCBI): domain Eukaryota; kingdom Viridiplantae; phylum Streptophyta; class Pinopsida; order Cupressales; family Cupressaceae; genus Chamaecyparis; species Chamaecyparis obtusa. The sequence goes on from BSBK01008209.1 coordinate 181,162, forward strand.
GATCTAAAGAATGTTATTACGCAAATGATGAAGATCTTGAAATAGGAATTGAAAGACATTTAAGTGATAGTGATAATGATAAGTTTGAGGAAATAGGATTTGTAGCAATTAAAGAAGAAAGTTCTGAATCTGATAAAAGGGAAGAAAAAGCATTAGTTTCATAAGTTGAAAAAAAATCTGATTGGATTATAGATAGTGGTTGTTCACATCATATGACTGGAGATAAAAGAAAGTTTGTTAAGTTAGATAATTATGATGGAGGAATTGTTAGGGTTGGTAACAATGGACCTTGTTTGATTAAGGGTATAGGATCTATTACTCTTGATGGAAAGACTAACACTAATGATGTTTACTTTGTTGATGGATTGAGACATAATCTACTAAGTGTTGGACAATTGGTTGATAAGGGTTATCAAGTTTGGTTTTCTGAGAAAACTTGTGTGATAAAAGATAAAGATGGAAATCTGATTGGAAAAGGATCCAAAACCAGAGGTAATGTATTTCAGTTGAATCCTACTGAGATGACATATAGCAGGACCTAACATTGTTCATCATTAGCAAATTTTTTGGAGTTGCAGATAGGGCTCCATTCAAATCTCCTTTGATCACATTTTCAGATATTGCCTTGAATACCCTTAGTTTGCAGACTTCATTCCTTACAAGTTGTAGATTGAAAAATTCCATTCCCTATTTCCTGACTGGTGCGGATGAAGACGATGCCATTTCAAACTATAATTTTTGAAAAGAAAATGTTTTCTCGATAAAGTACCTTATTGTTAATTAACCCTGCAGATGAATTTTGCCGACGACATGCTGGGAAGATTCAGAATCGCTTTGCTTGATCTGGGTTGCACAAATTCTAAATCGCTCTAAAATATCGAATAGCTTGGTGAAATAAAATTAATGACAACTTTCCACTTTATAGAATCTAAAAAAATAGGATTAGGGCCTCATAAATGCTCTGTACAGATTTTAGGTGAAATATAGCTATCTTGGCAAACTTATGTCAAACTCGGTCAAACACAAGCTCGGTCGATGTAACCATTGTGATACAACTTGGCATAGCATTTCAGCAATAACAAGTGCTCAACAAACATTGTTAGCTCGGCATCAAAATGAAATTTTCTATTTTTATTCAGATATGTCCTAATGCATATTAATCTATGTAGATATGGAATTTTTATCAATTCTATGTTAGGAACTGATGTAAAGTAAGGCTTTGCAAAAATTATTTCCAGGCATACCTTTCATGCTTAGTTGGAAGAAGTGTGATCACCTAATCCATTGGATTGGGTGACCGCAGATGTGCTTGCTTCACTTGTTGTTCCTTCTTCTTTCTTCCTCCATGACTTTTCCATCTGGTTCCTCAATTTTTCACAGATGTTCTCATTTTGGTTGTTAAAATTTCTCAGCATAGGTGATCTACAATCTCTCTTTAAATGACTGACCTTATTACATTTATAATAGACCATGCTTCCATTCATCTAGCTTTTATATTTGCCTCTAAAATGAGTTTTCATGCAGTTTGCTCCAATATGTCCATACTTACCACAATAATGGCAATTATACCAAGTGTTGTAATCCCAATTGTAACTCTTACACTGTGTGACTGGATTTGTTTTCTCATTAGTTGACCACCTTGGTCTAGATCGGCATTCGTAAGCTTTGTGCCCATACTTTTGACAATTGAAACAACTTCCTTGAAACTTGGGTGAGGTGGATGAAATGTTAGCTTTAGATCTACATTCATGTTCTCGATGTCCATGCTTCTTGCAGTTAAAACAATGTCCATTAAACTTAGGTTTAGAATCAGTCTTACCATGTTTGCTTCTGTATATGTTGGTTGTATGTCCTGGCTTCCCACAATGATGACATGTGGGTTTTTTGTTCTTTGGTTTAGCAATCTTCTGTTCTCCATCTTTTAACGATTCTCCTTCTTCAGTAGATGATTGTTCATTCAGTCCAAGTCCAGATCTATCACCAGATCTCCTAGGTGACCTTAATAGTTCTTCAAAATACTTTGTAGCTTCATTAATGTGTATGATGAGTTTTATGTAAGTTACCGATGGTTTTGTGAAGATAGGGAATTGTTTTAGTAGTTAAGGAATAGATAAGAAATATTTGATCAATATGTCACATAGGAATCTAATCAGGTGTTGTAATTAGAGGTGTGTGATCTTGATGATATTATTAGATCTAACCTTGAATGCATAAATTTTTTCTAAATTCTAAGGAAAATTAATATAACCATGGAAATATTGATAAATTTGTAGTAGACTATTAGGAAGATAAGAAAAACTTTATCTAATAATGATCTAATTTAAAATTTATTAGGATGGTGGAAGTGATGTCTTTCTTATCACCTTAGTAATTAATTCATGTGAGAGTGTATCGACATAAATCATCATTAAGAGTGGTTCTTAGAGTGAATAATAAATGAGAAGGTCTATATTAATAACAATGCCTATCTCAACCTTTTTCTTGCTGTAGTTAATTTTTATTAAATTCACTAATGGTAGAGTTAATAGGATAACTAGAGTTATACACATCTTTAGTTTTGAATAAAACCTAGTATTATTATAAAATATGTAATGATGTAGATGTAAAAGTCATATTTTTAAGTGTAGAGGTAAAATGCATTCACAATATGTGGTTTTTATTAAGGGTGTCCAAGCTGGCATTTTGTTTTAGTTTGATGCAAATCCTAGAATTTTCTTAGAGAATAAGATACCTACTTAAAAAATAGACAAGATTTGCAAAATTTGCAAAATACAATTTTCTAACTTTCTCACAAAATATGGTGTTGGAATTTGGACCAAATATATAACTACTTCTTGGCTATTGTTTTGATTCATTGCTTGGGAAGACCAAATTTTATTGTAGGGTAAGTTTTTTCTAATAAATGAATAGTAATTGAGAGCATGTACAATATATTTTTTAGATAACATTATATGATCAAAATTAAAACTTACATTTACTTTTGTATGATATTCCTATAAGAATGCACTTTTAATTGGAATATTGTAAATGATAACTTATTATAAAAAAATATAATCAACTCACTTTATAAAATGAAGATTTAAATAAAAAAAAAATTTTAAAAATAAATAATTAAGCTGATAGGCTTTATCATGGGGAGATGCCTGCTGGCTTTTTAAGACTATCCAATAGTCATACGTTGCAAAAAAGGACCTTCCAAAAATGCCCACTACTGCAGAACTCTTCCAAGAGGATTGATATAGAGCTTCTTTCCCGTGCAAAGTGTCAAGATGATGTGGTAATAGCTTGCAGGGAGATTTTGATTTTCACACCTTCCCTAGAACCTTAGCTTTTCTTTGTCTACAAGTAATTGCATTTCTATTTCATTGTAGCAGAGAAGCTATGAATGCAAAGGACCCTCACTCCTATATTACATGTAGACAATCGACATTTTAAATAATCCATTAAATTATAGGCTAGTTTATTGATCATATGCTTGAAACCTTTGTACGAAGACATTTAAGTTGAATTCTAAATTTTTTACTGTGTTTGTCAAAGATTAGAGATAATGGAAATGGCTGTGTTTGTGCACATTTGTTGGTGTTTGTTACAAAATTTGGTACAATATGAGCAACAAGGGCAATGAGGGGATTTTGTAAACTATGTGTGTTATTTTGTGCACTAAGACATTGGACATGGAAATGATTTGATCTCTTCACCTTGCAAAAAATGACATTAACATAATTTTTGATGCACCCAATTTTCAAAATAGAGATAAATTTAATGTTAAATGCATGACTGCTGGAAATCGAGCTATGGTTTCAAGTGTAGAGAGAAATCCCAATGGAGGTATGACAAACTCAGAGTGAAGTTACATATATTCTATCATATTATGAGATGGTGACTGCAATGGATTATCCAAAGAAGTATGATAGCTATCCCTTGCTTCCACTAGAGATGATTAATCACTTTTTGTGGCTAGGAGAGAGTTGGCTAGCCTTGAAGGGCCATAAAAATAAAATTTTGATGCATTGCGAGAGAGGAGGATGGGTTGTTCTTGCTTTCATGCTAGAAGATCTTCTCATATATAGGAAGAAGAATACATGGGAACATAATACTTTTGAAATGATTTATAAAGTAGCTCCAAAAGAGCTTTTACAACTACTACATCATCTCAATCTAATACCTTTTCAGATATGGTATCTACAGTACATTTCTAGGAGAAGCATTAGCTCTGAATGACCACCACCTAAAAGGGCTTTGACCCTAGACTATCTTATCCTTGGAATAATCCAATATTTTGATGGGCAAGAAGGATGTAGGTTAGTTTTTCATATATTTGGGTAGGATCCATTCAGCCTTGATGATCGAACAACCCATATGCTCTTTACCATGTCAAAGAAGAAAAAGAACATTCAACATTATAGACAGGTGATTTTTCCTATCCTATTGATGAATTACTTTTGTTATAATCTTGAGTTAATAATACAAGTTAAGCTTGAACAAGGCATTAATGCTGATAATTCCATGAATTCTTTAGAAATTTCTATCCAAGTATGTGATGTGGGTTATGGTCCAATATGAGTTTCACAAATTGTATGTTATGTATATTGTGGGTAGATTGTGATGTGGCTAAAATTGAGATTCAATGTAACATCCAAGGTGTTGTAGTTCTTGAGTGCAATATTAATCCAGATTTAGATACAGAGTGAGAAGAGATGATGTTTATGATAATGTTCATTACAAAATTCATTTTCCAGTTACAGATGAGCAGATAAACATGGTAGGAATTGTTATCTATGTGTTCAGGTGACAATACATGACCTACTATAATGCCAGACTGGTATCATTCTGCAATGCAATGCCAGGACTGAAGAAAAAAGAAATATTTATCATAATGATCAAATTTTTGGTGATATTTGCCTGTGGAAAGCTTTCTGAATTGGTAAAGAAGTTTTTTAATTTTTTATGCTCTTGTTACATTGTTTATTGTTGTGTGTTATGTTTGATAGAATATATCAAACCTATTTTATATTATCATTTATGATTAAGAATAGAATTTGTCAATAGCCACACAATATTTCAAATGAATATTTTGCACTCCATTCCTAAAGTATAATAAAATGATAACCACTATAAAGTTTATTTTTCAAATAAGCAACCTAGACATAATATTCACTATAAATCTATTTATAGACTTTCTCAAGCTTAGTGGTTTTGGTAGTATCCAATAAAGTAGGGCCTCCCTTTCTTTCTTCTCTAACATCATTAACGCACAAAGTCATGTTGGATATTGCTAATGCATGGGTGGTTATTGAGACATATAATATGTTTAATCACTATGTTATTGAATGAGAAATCATACTATTCTCATTTGTGTTTTGTCAATGATGTCAACATATGCTTGTATGAAGAAACTAGACTAGTAATCACAGTGTATGGAAGGTGTACAGATGTTTCAGATGCTGTGAAGTCAGATGAGAGTTCAAATGGATGTTGTGATCTTATATCTCAGATCAAATCATTAATGGATGTATATTAAGGAAGTTACAACTGTTTTGGTAAAGACTGGTTGCTAGACTGTGACAATGAAAATTGATAGAGTTAGTCTCTGAGTTTTTGGTATAGATATCAAAGGGATTGGATTCAAGGTATGTGATCTTCTAGGATGATAGAAGATGTACTGAAGAATTTTCATTGGTTAGCACAAGGTACAGAATGGTTCGTGACATCATCTGGGATGTGTGCTTTGGTAATAGCTTATTCTGAAGCTGACTCAGGAAATGAAGCATGTGTTTTGTTTTGACAAGCATAATTCTAGGATGTCAGTCCTAAATTGTTGTAATATAATCATTGTAAACTTGTTTTAGATATCATGTGTATCTTAGCAAGGGATTATGTAATTATTTGTAATTTGGAAAGCCTTATGGGCTGACCTAATCTTGGTAAAATGTAATAAGGTATAAATGTAAGGTCTTTTCTTTGGAAAAGGCATGGATGGATATATGTGAGAAAAGAAGGTTGTGAACTTGTGTCTGGTGTATGTAGAGTAGAGGATTGTTGGTGGACTTCATTTGAACTGATCAAGCAAAGATAGTTGCTAACAAACAGTTCAAAATATTGTGTATTTCTTCATATACACTTGTTGCGAACTAGTGAGTTCAGAAGGTGGACTTAACCTTCTTTTGGGTAGTGAGCCCTCTTATTCTTGACTCCTAATAGGGTCTATCCTCTAACAAGGACTATGTACTGTAATGTTTCTACAAGCTCCTAAAAAGGCTATATCTTCTAACAAGGATTACTATACTCTCAGTACATCATTAGTGGGTGCTAATTCCCACCGGGGTTTTTACCTTTAACAAGGTTTCCCCGTAAAAAAAATATTGTGTTATTGTGTTACCATTCATTATGTTCATTGGATTTTATATTAATAAAGCTTAAAAGTTTAAGTTTAATATTCTTTCATACAATTGATTCAGCCCCCCTCTCAGTTGTATTGTGGACTATTAATACTAAAAATTGGTATTAGATCGTGTGGTCCTCAGAGAGAAAGCTTAACAACTTGAGGTGATCTTGGAAAATGGTAGTCTACAAGAAGGATAGTCCTAGGTTTGATCCTGAAAACTTTGATAGTTGGAAAAACAAGATGTGAACACATTTGCTATGTTTGGGCATAGACTACTAGATGATTGTGAAAAAGAAGGAAACTTTGAAGGCCGAGAATGACTTAGGATCTGCTACCAATGATGAAAAGAAACTATTCTCATGCAACATGGTCATAAGAGAAGCATTGATCAGTACACTATTTGAGGGTGAGTTCACTGAAATTAAAGATTTGGATTTAGTACATGATATTTGTAACATATTAGAGGCACTCTATGAAGGAGACAAATATACCAAACAAGCGAAATTACAAAATTGGAAGACAAAGATGGAGAAGCTGCAAATGAAAGAAGATGAAAGCATTAGAGCTTATGTTCAAAGGGTTATAGAAGTTGTAGTTGGAATCAAAAATTGTGAAGGTACTTATTATGAAGAAGAAGTCATTACGAAGATTCTCAGATTTCTCACTCCTACTTACAAATTCAAGGCAATGTCAATTGAAGAAACTATACCCCTGACTCCAAACTTTAGTAGAGAGATGTTGATTGCAAAGTTAACCTCTTTTGAAGTTGCGAAATTGGGAGAAGTTGCACCTAAAGTTGAAACTACATTTAAGGCATCAGCACACAAGAAAGCATTTGCACTTCCAAGCACAAGCAAAGAAGACCTAAGAGAAGAGCTTGGAGAGTATGCTGAGGAATGGGAAAAAATAATGGAAGAAGAAAAGAAGATGGGAGAACTTGTTGCACTAATCGCCAGAAGAGAGAAAAGAGGTAAGGGAAAATTTGAAGGAAAATTACCTTTGAAATGTTTTTCATGCAATAAGATAGGTCATTTTGCATCTAGATGTCCTACAAGAGTTCCTAAATACAAACTTGATTATGCAAAGATTAGAAGAGATAAAGAATGTTATTATGCTATTGAAGGAATCTCTGATGATGATGATGATTTAGACAATGAAGAAATTAGATTTGTTGCTATTAAAGATGAACTTGTTCATGAAGAAAAAGCATTAGTATCACATGTTGACAAGAAAATTGAATGGATAATTGATAGTGGATGTTCTCATCACATGACTGGTGATAAGAATAAATTTGTTAAATTAGTAAATTATGATGGAGGTGTTGTGAGGTTTAGGGACAATCTCCCAAAATCCATCATAGGAGTTGGATCTATCACTCTGGATGGAAAGACTAATACAAAAAATGTATTACTTGTTGAAGGACTAAAACATAACTTGTTGAGTGTTGGACAGTTGATGGACAAGAACTTTTAGTTAAGTTTTATTGATGGTAAGTGCTTTATTAGAAGCAAGGAAGGTAAACTGGTTGCTACTGAATCAAGATCTAGAGGTAACATATTTGAACTAAACACATTTGGAGCCTCTTGTTTTGTTGCAAAGGTAGATGATAGCTAGTTATGGCATAGAAGATTTTGTCATGCTAACTTTGATAATATTGTGAAAGCTAGCATGACCAATGTAGTAAGAGATCTACCGAAGATTGTGAAACCTTCTAACACTGTTTGCAGAGAATGTGTTATGGGAAAGAAAACCAAAAAAAGTCATAAAAGAAAAACATTTACATCAAAAGGAAAGTTGGATCTGGTACATACAAATTTTTACGGGCCTACAAGAACAAAGTCATACTAAAGTGAAAGGTATTTCATACTCTTTGTTGACGACTTTTCTAGAATGATGTGGGTTACTTATTTGAGAGAAAAATCAGAAGCTTTTGACAAACTCAAGTTGTTTAAAGCTAAAGTAGAGAATGAATCAAGACTAAAATTAAAGTGTTTAAGATTATACAAAGGTGGATATTTTACATCAGATTTATTCAATTCATACTATGAAAAGCATGGAATAAAAAGACAAACATTTTCTCCTAGGACTCCACAACAAAATGGGATAACAGAGTGAAGGAACAAAACTATACTTGATGTTGCTAGAAAAATGCTAATTGAAGGAAATATATCTCATGTACATTGGAGAGAGGCTATTGGAACAATAGTGTACACATTAAACTAGATTTAGATCAGAGATGGCACAAGTAAGACTCCCTATGAACTATGGTTTGGTCACACTCCTACTGTAAAATATTTCAGAATTTTTGGTAGCAAGTGTTATATCAAGAGGGATGATGAGATAGGGAAATTTGATGCTAGAAGTGATGAAGGTATCTTCCTTGGTTACTTTGTTAAAATCAAGGCATATAAATGCTTCAATTTGAGATTAAGGAAGATGGTTGAAAGTAACAATGTAAGAATAGATGAGAAATTTTAGATAGAAGAAAGAATGTATGACAACAAATAGATATCAGAAGTGAAAGAAACCTCTACTACTACCGAAGAAGAAGAACTTGTTGAGGAAGAAATTCAAGAGTCAAGAAAGACTATTCCTAAGACTCCAAGGTATGTGAAAAATAACCATCCTGAAAATCAAATTATTGGCAATACTAGTCAGGGAGTACTAACTAGATCTAAAGTTAGAGAGGAGATTTGTTTAATTTCTCAATTTGAGCCAAAGAATATAGATAAAGCCTTTAAAGATGAATCTTGGATAAAAGCCATGCATGAAGAATTGGATCAGATAAAGAAAAACAATACTTGGGAATTGGTTCCAAGACCTAAAAATAAAAATGTTATAAGAACTAAATGGGTCTTTAGAAATAAAATGGATGAAGAAGGAACAGTTGTAAGGAACAAAGAAAGACTAGTATGTAAATGTTACTCATAGCAAGAAGGCATGTACCTTGAAGAAACATTTTCTCCTATTGCTAGAATAGAGGTAGTAAGATTATTCCTATCTTATGCTGCACACAAAAAATTCAAAGTGTATCAGATGGATGTTAAATCTGCATTTCTGAATGGAGATCTTGAAGAACAAGTATACATAGAACAATCGGATGGATTTCCTCTATGTGAAGACAAAGACATGGTGTGAAAATTGAAGAAAGCCCTATATGGATTGAAGCAAGCTCCTAGAGCTTGGTATGAAAGGTTAGAAAAGTATCTACTTGGACTCGGATTCAGAAAAGGTAATGCAAATAGTAATTTGTATTTAAGAACTACTGAAGATGGAATTCTAATAGTAGAAGTATTTGTGGATGACATTATCTTTGGAGGTAATGATGATCTATGTAAGAAATTTGCAAAATAAATGGAAAGTGAATTTGAAATGTCCATGATAGGTGAAATGAAATTCTTCCTTGGATTGCAAATAACTCAAAATGAGAATGGTATTTTCATTTCTCAGACCAAGCATCTCAAAGAATTACTTAAGAAATTCGGTATGGAAGATTGTAAACTGGTAGGAACACCTATGGTGACTGGAAACAAATTAACAATTGATGATGAATCAAAATGTGCCTTTTAGACCCTATATAGATCAATCTGATTCACACCAGACCAGATATTGCTAATACTATTGGAATTGTTGCTAGATATCAGGCAGAACCCAAAGAGACTCATCTAGCTACTGTGAAAAGGATACTAAGGTATCTTAGAGGAACTATAGACTATGGTTTATGGTATGAAAAAAATGATAGCTTTGAAATTCATGCTTATATTGATGTTCATTGGGTAGGAAATATTGATGACAAAAAAAGTACAAGTGGTGGTGCATTTTTCCTTGGGAAAAAGTTGGTCTCTTGGCTAAGTAAGAAACAAGATTGTATAGCACAATCTACTACTGAATCAGAATATTTTGCTGCTGCTATAAACTATAGTCAAATTGTTTGGATGAAACAAATGCTGATGAACATTGGAATAACTTTTAATGAGCATGTGGTTATCCATTGTGATAACACTAGTACAGTAAACATGTCAAAGAATCTAGTAATGCACTCTAAAACTAAACACATTTCTATCAAATATCACTTCTTAAGAGACAAGGTGGTAGAAAAAGAAATCAAGCATGAATATATTAGTACAAAAGAATAGATTATAAACATATTTACAAAGCCACTACTGAAAGATACCTTTGAATATCTTAGAGGTATGTTAGGGGTTTAGGCCCCTCCTAGTCAGAACTAAATGATGCAGAGATGCATCAGTCCAGAAGTACTCAGAGCCTCATCATTTTTTGGACTGGATGTAAGGATCTACTCCTCAGGGGGAGTGATCATGGAAGAAAGGTTATGTGTGAAGGAATTTGGTACCCTTTTCCATTTTTGTCAAAGGGGGAGTGATGGTATGAGAAAATCCTCACTGATTGTGGAGATTATTCAGTTGAAGGACTTTTGGGTTGATACAACTTTGGGATAAGATTTTCCCATATGTTGACATCAATGCCAAAGGGGGAGATTGTTGGATATTGCTAATGCATGGGTGGTGACTAAGACATTTAATATGTTTATTCACTATGTTACTAAATGGGCAATCATACTGTTGTCATTTGTGTTTTGTCACTAATGTCAACATATACTTGTATGAAGAAACTAGACTAGTAATCATAGTGTATGGATGTTTCAGATGCTGTGAAGTTAGATGAGAGTTCAAATGGATGTTTTGATCTTATAGCTAAGATTGCATCATTAATGGATGCATATTAAGGAAGTTACAACTATTTTGGTAATGACTGGTTGCTAGACTGTGATAGTGAAAATTGACAGAGTTAGTCTCTAAGTTTTTGGTATAGATATTAGAGGGATTGGATTCAAGTTATGCGATCTTGAAGGATGATAGAAGATGTACTAAAGAATTTTCATTGGTTAGTGCAAGGTACAAAATGGTTGGTGACATCATCTAGGACATGTGCT
>BSBK01008209.1:197500-202500 GCA_027943335.1 Chamaecyparis obtusa
TTTAAGTGCTTTTCATGTAATAAGATCGGTCACTTTACATCTAAGTGTCCTACTAGAGCTAGAAAGTTCAAGAAGGATTACAAGCCTAAGTACTCTAAGGAATGTTACTTTTCTCAAGATGGAGTTTTAGATGATGAATCAGGTAAGGAAGAAATTGGTTTCATTGCTATTGTAGACAAAATGAATAGTAAGTCAGTCCCTAAAGATGAGAAAGTGAATCAAGAGCTTGCATTGATTTCCCAAGCAGATATAAGGATAGACTGGATTATAGATAGTAGTTGTTCACATCACATGACAGGTGATTAAGGAAAATTTGTTCATCTGGACAAATACAATGGTGGTATCGTTAGATTTGAAGATAACATTCCTAAACCAATAGTTGGTAGAGGAGCCATCACCTTGGATGGAAAGAATAGTACTAATGATGTTCTCTATGTTGATGGTTTGAAACATAACCTTCTCAGTGTTAGACAATTACTTGCAAAACGATATCAGTTGGAGTTCAAAGATGACAAATGAATCATTAACAACAAGGATGGTGTTATGATTGCATTAGGCTCAAAGACAAGAGGTAATGTTTTTCAACTCAATTCGAAAGGAAGTTGTTTTGTTACTAAAGTTGATGACAGTTGGTTGTGGCATAAAAGACTATGTTATATCAATTTTGATAACGTAGTGAAGATAAGCAATGTTAAGGTAGTAATAGATCTACCTAGCATAGAAAAGCCAGTTGATACTATATGCAGGGAATGTGTGATGGGAAAGCATGTGAGGAATTCATTCAGGAGCAAGCACAATTCAAAAAAGAACAAGTTGGATTTAATTCATACAGACCTATGTGGACCAACTCAAACAAGATCATACTATGGTGAAAGGTATTTCATTTTGTTTGTTGATGATTATTATAGGATGATGTGGTTTGCATTCTTGAAAGATAAGTTAGAAGCATTTGATAAGTTCAAAATATTCAAAGCTAAGGTTGAGAATGAATCTAGACTAAAGATAAAATGTTTGAGATCGGATAGAGGAGGAGAATTTACCTCTAATAGATTTTATGAGTACTACAAAAAACATGGCATAAAGAGACAGTTAAGTGCACCTAGTACCCCTTAGTAGAATGGGATTGCAGAGAGAAGGAATAGGATCATGCTTGATATAGCGCACACCATCATGATAGAAGGAAAATTTGCACACACCTATTGGAGAGATGCGATCAATAGAATAGTCTACACCATCAATAGAATTCAATTAAGGCCTAGCCCTAACAAAACACCATATGATCTTTGGTTTGGTAATGTTCCCACACTAAAGTACTTCAGAATCTTTGGAAGCAAGTGCTACATCAAGAGGGATGAAGTAGTAGGCAAGTTTGATGCAAGAAGTGATGAAGGTATTTTCCTTGGTTACTCTACTGAAAGTAAAGCTTATAGATGTTTCAATTTAAGATTGAAAAAGATCATTGAAAGTGCTCATGTTAAGATTGATGAAAATTTTATGGTTCAAGAAAGATATCATGATTACTAACCCATGATTGAAGAAGAACCCAGACCCTCTTCTAGTGAGAAAGTTATTGAAGAAATGCTTGATAGCATTGATGTGTTGTTCAATGACCCTGAGAAAAGTGAAGAAGAAACTCCTAAGGCTGATGAGTTAGCAACTGCTAAGGTTCCAAAGTTTACATCTTGAAATCATTCCAAGAAAGACATCATTGGAGATCAGAGTGACAAAGTCTTAACAAGATAACAAGCAAAGAACTCAGCTAGCAATGATGCGGTATGTTTACTATCTCAGATTGAACCTTTAAGTGTTGAAGATGCTTGTAAAGATTTAGATTGGCATAATGCTATGAAAGAAGAACTTGATCAGATTATTAAGAATGACACTTAAGAATTGGTCCCAAGACTTAGTGATAAAAATGTGATTGGTACAAAGTGGATATTTAGAAATAAGATGAATGAAGATGGTACAATAGTAAGAAACAAAGAAAGATTATTATGTAAAGGATATGTGCAAAGAGAAGGCATTGATTATTCAGACACATTTGCACCTATGAGCAGATTAGAAGCTATTAAGTTGTTTCTAGCTTATGCTATAGTCAAAAACTTCAAAATTTATCAAATGGATGTCAAGTCAGCATTCCTGAATGGAGATTTGAAAGAATAAGTATACATTGAATAGCCTGAAGGATTCACCTTATTAGACAAACTTGAATTTGAGATGAGTATGATTGGTCCTATCAACTACTTTTTAGGATTGAATGTGTAGCAGACAGAGAAAGGTATTTTCATTAATCAGTCTAAGTATGTGAAATAAATATTAAAGAAATTCAAGATGGATGATTGCAAGCTAGTAGGGAAACCTATGATTATTGGATGCAAGCTTACAAAGGAAGACGAGTCACCAGTAGTTGATATAACATTGCACAAGTCTATGATTGGAAAATTTATTTATCTTACTCAGACTAGACCCGATATTTCCAATGTAGTTGGCATAGTTGGAAGATTTTTAGTAGAGCCTAAACAAAGTCACCTCATGGTAGTAAAAAGGATATTCAGATACTTACAAGGCACTATAGACTATGGTCTATGGTATATTAATTCAAAAAATGTTGAGCTTCATGTGTACACTGATGCAGATTGGGTAGGATGTGTTGATGATAGAAAGAGTACATGAGGTGGAGTAGTGTTTCTTAGTGATAGACTTGTCACTTCGACAAGCAAGAAACAAAATTGTATTTTTTAGTCAACAACAAAAGCAGAATATGTTGTAGTAGCCTTGAATTGTTCTACAATTGTTTGGATCAAGTAGATGATAAAAGATTTTGGAATTCAAATTGATTATCCTATTGTTATTCACTGTGATAACAATAGCACTATCAATACATTGAAGAACCCTGTGATGCATGCAAAGACAAAGCACATTGTGATCAAGTATCACTTCCTAAGAGAGAAAGTGGCAGAGAAAGAAGTTAAGCTGGACTATGTGAATACTAAAGATCAGTTGGTAGACATATTCACAAAGCCCTCACCTAAGGATACTTTTGAGTATCTCAGGGATAAGTTGGGAGTAATTCCCTTCCCTAATTCTACTTAGAAGGAAGTAGGAAAGGCATCAGTCCTCAGGGATTGATGGAAGGTTGACTAGTCTACCTCAGAAGTAGTATTGGTGCTTAAAATGAATAGCACCCTTTGCCATTGATGTCAAAGTGGGAGTAATATATAGAGTCGTGAAAAATTAGGGGTAATATACTTATGGGGAGTAGTATTCAATTGTGACAATAGTTTAGTTGAGGAAATGGAGAATGTTATAAAAGATATGTTCATTTGGGTTGGTGGTGGTTTTTCATTCCACATGTTGCCATCAATTCCAAAGGGAGAGATTATTGGAGATTTGCCAGTAGGCCAGTACTGACTATATGTTTGTCATTGATGACAACATATGGAAAGTAGCATGGGTGAAAGTCTTATGCAATAATATTTTTGTATATGGTGCATGGAAATGATATCAGCATGATATCATGGGTGCAGAGGTTAACTATTAGTACATATAGTTATATAGCAACTTGTGTCAGTAGTGTTCCTGATAGAGTAATAGGTAGTGTTCTGTGTATGGTTTTTTGTATAGTTATCATGGAGCCTTGCACGCTTGGATATATGTTGAAGACATGTCAGTGATGTTAAGTTCATGGATGCATGGTTTGATGATGAACACAAGTGAAGTTATGCAGTTGATATTTGCCAGTAGCAGTTTCTTGTGTTTATTCAGAGTAGCTAACAGAGATTTTATTGGTTCTTAAGTTGAGCCTATCTTTAGGGTATGCGCCCTTGTAGTTAAGCTTAGAGATGAGTTATTGATGTTTGGTTAGGAGTGCATGAATTGATTCATCTTGTGGAGAAAGATACAATTGTTTTGGTAGAGCTGATAGTGTGTAGCATGTGTCTACAATTATCTTATTTGGATAGGTCCCAGAATATGTTCTGTGCATAGTACAGCTGACAGAATGTTTATTAGAGTTTGTTATGGTTTCTTTATTATGATTTCAAGGTGGTTCTAATAGGCTGACTTGATTATATCATTTAGACAAAATATATTTATAGGTAGTCATTTGTGATTGCTGGAGTTTGGTTGATTAAGCAGAGCAGAATAGAGTGTGCGAAGTGTTGATCCATCAAAGGAAGGTCTATGTGACCAAGTAAAGTATTTGTGCTATACATTAGAACTAATCCAAATAGCAGGTCAAAGTGAAATTCACCAAGATCCAGATATAGTGTGTATCTATTATTCAGAAGGTTGTAGCCTTTTCCCCTTTGAGTAGTGAGCTCTCAGACAGTGCATCCTCCCCACTAATAGGGACAATCATAAAAGACTCCTAATAGGGTCTGACCCTTGACCAAGTCTACTATACTTCATATATTGTAAAGATACTCCTAACAGGGTAAAGGATCTTCTAACAAGGATCAATATAGACTAGTATAGAATATTAGTGGGTATCAAGTCCCACTGGGGTTTTTACCTATTTGGGTTTCCCTGTAACCAAAATATTGGTGTTGTGTTCATGTGTTCTTTCATTGTGTTTATGCTTTATGCTTAAATATACTTAATTGGATAAATAATTGAATCTTGTAGATAACTAATTCAGCCCCCCCCCCCCCCCGCCCCACCCCCCATCTCAGTTATCTCTTGGGACTATTCCTAACAGAAGAAGAAGAAGAAGAAGAAGAAGAAGAAGAAGAAGAAGAAGAAGAAGAAGAAGAGGAAGAAGAAGAAGAAGAAGAAGAAGAAGATGATGAAGAGGAAGAAAAAGAAGAAGATAAAGATGAGGACGAACAAGAGGAAGAAGAATAAAAATAAGGAGAAGAGTAAGAAGATTAAGAAGAAGAAGAGGATGAAGAGGAAGAAGAAGATGATGATGAAGAGGAAGAAGAAGAAGAAGAAGAAGAAGAAGAAGAATAGCAGAAGAAGAAGAAGTAGAAGAAGAAGACAAAGAAGAAGAAGAAGAA